>JAZHPH010000316.1:0-118904 GCA_037356405.1 Nasonia oneida | reverse complement strand
TCTCTCTCTCTCTCTCTCTCTCTCTCTCTCTCTCTCTCTCTCTCTCTGCGTAACCGTCTAATTTTCGAACAGAGTACATAACCTAAAAGAAAATAGGAAAACACATAATACTGAATAATGTGTTTCCCCTTTTTAAATAATGATATTTGAGTCTGCGTGTCTCTTTCCTCTACAGGAAAGTGCTCCTAAAGATTGGTCAAATTCTCAGTAAACCAAACCAAACTTGACTACTCTTTTCTTGTTCAAATGTAATTTACACAGTTAAATGAAAATCTGAACTTTACCTTATTGGTGTTTGTGTAAAATGTCCCAATTCAAAATCCTGTTGACCAATTTTGTGTTAAGCGTGAATGCCAACGCTTGGACGCTACAGTTGGATTGGATTCTTTTCAAAATGAATACGCACTAAATCTTTGATTCAAATTTTCTCCTTCTCCACTTTATTTTCAAATTTCTTTACAAGCGTTGTGGTCCAAAAATGATACTCAGCCAAATAACAATGTGATTTGAATAAATCTTTCGTGAGTGAGTAACGTGGCTTGAGGGCGCTCGAAGTGGTTCCGGACCTTCCACGTCGCCGCCAGCTTACTTCCCCTCAGCCGCGTTACAATGTTAGCGCTTGTTGCACTCCTTAGGCCTTACGGGGCCTGGCAACTAGTTGCGTGCCAAAACTGCAACGCAGCTCTGCACATGCAGCTCCGCACATGCGCCTCTAGCCGTCGGCGGGGAAGTTGTTTAGGTCAGCGAGATTGTTAGCCACTTGATACTTTTGTGGCCTTGAGTCTCGCTGTACCTTTATACGTGTAGAACTTTCTCGAAGCCACACTAGAAATTATTATTTCAAATGTGGCTTGAGAAAGTTGTCACGTAACAAATGTGATAATCGAAATGTTTACTAAAATCTCTAAAGCTGTAAGAAGAAAAAAAAGAATATATACTTGCCGATTTTAGAAACTTGAAGGGGTCTTAACACCTTATAGATTATCAAACCAATGCTGTAATTTTCCTATTTTTCTTATAGGCTATGTAACGCGTTATCAAATATAAGTAGTTCTACATGAACGGAAATTATCGTAGAAGTATTTTGCAATTTTATTCATTAAGAATGATTGCAATTCGGCTTGTCGAGCAAATTCTGGCCATGAAAAGTCGATTTTGGTACACTGTGCGCCGTCGCGCGATTATGCAAAAGAATGAGATGCTTGGATGCAGTGAAATGGGATATCAGGTAGTTAATTAAGAACATACTGGATATAGGGGAAACGAGGTACTCTTTGTTCCCTCCAGCGATAATTTCTTTCCCCTAGTTCTTCTTGCGGTTCCGTAGGATCTCTGTCAAGATCTTTTTGCGTGCGGCTCGCTCCGAGCATTGATGCGACCGCTTCACGCCCGGGTTGCCGCAGATGTAGCATCTCGGCTCTTCCTCTTTCTTCGTCCGGAGATACTCGGCGCGCTACTGCTCCTTTATCCGCGCGCATTCTTCCTCGTGGCGAGCCCGTGTCAATATGATATATTATGATGTCAATGTAATATATTATGATGATGTCAATCGCCCGGTGCGGCACCTTGCTCACGTCTTTCGAGACGATAACGCCGTCGGCTTTGGCTGTTTCGGCCGATTTGCCTTAGTCGAGCCCTTAGATGAAGATCGCACCACACGTTTTCCCATGAAACCTGGTAGCGCGCTGTTCTACTCTGCTCAGCTGACAGATATTGCATAGCCGCCTTAGGCTGCTGTAATCTTTTATGACTTTAAATTTATAACCTTCGAGGTACTGATGAAACTTACGTATGGCGAAAAGCACGGCCAAGCATTCTCATTCGCTAACCGTGTAATTACTCACTGTGGGGGTGAGTACTCTCCTGGCGAATTTGAGTACTCAGGGCGTCTATGCACTGCGTCAACACAACGCTGTATCACTTGCATCGGTTTGTATGACAAATTGCTGATCGAAGCATGGTCAGTGCAGTACTGGAGCCAAGGCGATAAGAGCTTTTATCGTCTCGAATGCTGATTGCTGTTCATCGCCCGAAACAAACGGCTGATCTTTCTTTGTCAGCTGAGTCAAAGGCTCGGCCAACGTTGCGTAATTTTCTGGTAATTGTCTATACCACTTTGCAGCTGCGGCACTAGGCTGTTTGGGTTTCGTCGGTGACGTACGCAAGCGATGGTAGTAGAGTTTGCTCCAGTAGTGGTGGCGCGCGGTACTCTTGCCCGCTCGCCAGTACGGTTTCGGCTTCTTTGGAAACTATCCCAGTCCTGGCGGTTCATGCGAGTGGTCAACCGTTGCAGTTCTGGCATCAGATTTTTATGGAAGAGGTCTAGTTGTTTTTCAGGCTTGGTTGTGGCTTTATTTCCTTCATCATGCCTCCCAAGCATGTCACAAAATAGCGCACGGGCTCGTGCCCGACTTGGTATCTTCTCTCTGCGTCCGTTGTTGGAATCGCCTGTTCGTGCCGTACCATCTTGTCGCCGCCGTATAGAACTTTTCTCAGCTTTTCCACTCATCACTGTTGTTCTCGCATTATTCTGCGACTACGCCTGTAAATACAAATGGCAGAGCCGCTATCCTCTCTGCTTTGGTCATTTGCGCTAGGGTTAAATTTCATTCTTCCGCGAGACGAGCTAATTAGTAATGCCCACCTACTCCGACGCTCTTGCTCGTTACCTGCAACATTAAGGCGCCAGTTTGCAACGGGGAAACAGAAACATCAGAGGAAGGCGAGGGAAAGCGAGGATAAAATCTAAAACACAAATGCCTAAACTCACCTGCCCCATGCGTAGCGAGTATACTGTACAATGTTAAAATACCTTAGCACATCGCAGGAAGGCGAGCGAAATAAAGGAGGATTAAAAACACTCAAACCCCACGCACTCTGCAGTTTTAGACGAGCGAACTTTATTTAAAAAAATGCTTTGGTAAATCGGCGGCAGGTGAGCGAAAGCGGGGAAGGTGAAAACAAAAACCAAAATTATTTGAACCCACCTACCCTGTGCGCCTTGAGTTTTGTCAGAGAATATCTGTTTAAAAAAATGCGTCGGTCAATCGGAGAAAGGCGAACGAGAGCTCGAGAGATTAAAACCAAAACAAAAACACTCAAACCCACCTACCTTACGCACCTCCATTTTTACAAAATAATTTTTTTTTTAATCTGGCGGCTATTTGGAGGCAGGCGATCTTTCTCTGATCTGCTGACGCATTTATTTAACAGGTATTCTCTGATAAGACCGGAGGCGCACAAGGTAGGTGGGTTTAGGCATTTTTGTTTTAGATTTTATCCTCGCCTTTGCTCGCCATCCTTTGATGTGCCGACGTATTAAATAAATAAAAATTTATGAAAAAATATCGTCCACGCTTGGTAAGTCTAGCAGCATCATCAAGTCGCTCTGCTTATTTAGCATTATTTTAATGTGTTTTCTCACTCGAACGAGTGATTTTTCACAGCGGGAGACAACATAACCTCTTCTGTCAACCACTATACAATTGCTGCTGGCGAACATCCTCATAGCTGTTTCATCATGTAGACATAGCATCGGCCCTCAACATCGCTAAAAAGGAAAAGAAAAATCTGGTTTTTTGGACCATCAGCCCCGAATACAACCGAATGGAGGTCTTCTACAGAGCATTTTAGAGGTTAGACACAATTGCAACACCATCGACACTGGACAAACGCTGGCACCTCTGATTGATCAGCCATGTTGTTTTTGGCGCGTTATTCAAAAATCTGCTAGATCGGGAGTTTTGCAAATTTCGAAAATTAAACAAATTTGTTTTTTCTTTGTATTAAAAATTTTGATAACTTTTCTAAGCCAAAATTAGCACAATTCCACACATGCCAAGATGGCGCCGGGACGGAACAAGCCTCCTGACAGGTGTCGCAGTAATTTTGCATGTTGTAAGAAAAAACCAACAACAATAGCAGTGTGCGTTATTTGTGATGAGTCACCATAGTTGCCTCACGCAAAAAAACGAAAACTATAAATTCGTTGGCAATAATCTCATAGTTTGCCCCGAACACAGCTATCAAAACGTAACCTCAAAAATCGATGAAGAAGTTTTAAGCGAATCTGCCTGAATTTTAATAGCGCAGATTAAGCTAAAAAAATCTGAAGATGTGAGAAATGACCTATTGGCTGAGACAAGTGACAAAGACTCAAGACTTACAAGAGGCTGAAACTATCGAAGAAAGTGACATTGAACTTTTAAAAACTGAAAATATGCTGTTGAAAAGGCTAGTGAGCGAACTGACTGAGAAAAACGACCTTCTTAAAGAAAAAATGCAAAACATCAAGAGTGAGAATGATGTTAAGTTCCGCACGTACTCAGATACCATTAAGTACTCAAGAGCAACTCAAAAAAAAATTTCCTAAAATATCTGTCAAGAAAAGCAATAACAAAAGCAATATCGATCTCATGAAATCGGTAATAGAATGTCTCACTGCCGAAAAAAACATTCAAACAAAAAACATATACGTTAACAAAAATGAAGTTATTATAAGCTGCCTGAATGATAACAGTGCTGAATTCACGGAGATAGTACTGAAAGAAAAACTAGTGGACGAATGTAACATAACAAAGAATGAAGTCCTGTATATGTACAAGAACAAGCACAACAACTTAAGCACTGTTCTGATGGAAGTCCCAGCTGAGATCTATAAGCACGTAAGAGAAAATGGCAACAAAATTTTTGTTGGGTATCAACATTGTAAAGTGTATGACTTAGTAAACATCTGCCCGTGTTTCAAGTGTGGGAGATTCGGACACAATGCTAAGAAATGCAGAAATGATACCTTGTGTTTGAAATGTTCTGAAACTCATAAAACGAGTGACTGTGATAAGGACAGTGCAAAGTGCATATACTGTCATTATAGAAATACGAGATATAAATCAAAGCTAGACACAAAACATTTTACTGACTCCAGCCAGTGTAGCATATTGAAAAAAAATCGATAGATATATCGACTCCGTCGATTATCCCATTAAACCCACCTTTCCGGCAACTGAATCAATCTATCGCAACGTGGAATCAGCAAACAGGCTCGAAGTACCTGTAGATGTCAATAATGCTGCAGATAAGGAAATTCAGCAACATGAAAATAACATTCCACGCAATAAAGCGAAAAAAGAACCTCAACATAACTCAAAACCACACACAAGACGTGAACAACAAGTACTACTGAGCCAACCAAAGCTGCAATCCACTGCATCAACACCAGTCAACAAAAGCGAAAAAACAAGATTAAAAAATAGGTAATATGGATACTTTTGATTATTAGGATAGGTTTCAAAAAGAATTAATGCAAAAGGAAAGAACGTGCAGTTTTTGAGCAAATTAATTATAATTTATACCAACTGAATGGCTCAGATTATGATTATATAATATACTATAATGACAGTAGGATAAATAGGAATGATGGCGTCATTGTATTTGTCAATAACAATCTAGTCCAACATACCGAAGTTGTTGAAGCAGGTAGAATTAGGATAATAAATACTAGGATAACCTTAAACGATAAAAGTAGTCTTGAAATTTCGGCTTTGTACAGATCGCATAGGATACCAAAGACTGAGTTTATACTAGACCTTAATAAGTACTTAATTAAAAAGAGAAATGTAACAAATCACCTAGTGATTGGTGATTTTAATATTGACCTACTAGACTGTGATCACTATAGTCAAGATTTTTTATGCAATTTTCTTGATAAGGGATATATTCCTGGTTTTGTAGGTATTACAAAGCCACCTATTAGTAGAGCCAAGTGATCATGTATCAACAATATTTTCATCAAGTCTCATAGCATAAACACAGCCACATATAAGATTAGGCATGATATAACAGACCATTACCCGATCATAATTGCTGTAAATAAGCTGAAGGAAGTAAATAAAAAGCCATATGTTTTCTTAAATTACAGAAAATTAACAAATTATGCAATTGCTAGAGACTAGGATGGGATTATGTCGATGGATGATCCAAATCTGGCTATAGAAAAATTGTTGAACGAGATCAAACTATGCGTAGAGTTGGCAAAAACAAAGAAAAAGGCTAAAAAACACACTGGTAGAAAAAACTGAATAACTGATGCAATAGTGAGGTCGTGTGAAACTAAAGAGTTTTTATACAATTTATGGCAGCTAGATGTACAGAACGATCAACTAAAAACACAATATAAAACTTATGCAAAAATATTAGATAAAGTAATTACCGACGCTAAAATAAAATATGAATCAAATCTTATTCAAAATAATTCAAATAGCCCAAAAAAATTTTGGGAAATAATAAATACGAAAATTGGGAAAGTTAAAAAATGCAATGATGCCATAAATTATATAAAAATAAATAACCAAAAAATTACTGATAAATTCCAGATAGCGCAAAACATGAATACTTTCTTTTGTGATATAGGTAGAAATCTAAGTGCAAATATCGTTAAATCAGTAAATACTGAACTTAAACTGCCTACCATGAATCCTATTTCTATTTTTCTAAAGCCAACAAGTACAGCAGAAATAATAAGTATAATCAATGCACTGAAATTGAAAAATGGAGGAGTTGATAAGATAAATGCAAAGACCTTGAAATTGCTATGTAAACACATTGCAGGTCCTCTAACCCATATTTTCAATAAGTGTATTGAGAAATCGATATGGCCAGATTCTTTAAAAAGGGCCGAAGTAGTGCCAGTCTATAAATCAGGAGAGAAACACAAAATCACGAATTATCGACCTATCTCTCTCATATCCAATGTTGCAAAGATTTTTGAGCGAATAATATATAATAGAATTCATGATTTTGTAGAACGAAGCGATATAATCTCGAAGCAACAATTTGGTTTCATGAGAAAGATTGGTACGAAAGATGCTCTAAAGTACATAACTAATGCACTATACAATAATGTTGATAAGAGTAAGCCTACGATTATAACTTTTCTTGACCTGGCGAAAGCTTTCGACACTGTGAATGATAGCATAATACTGGCAAAATTTTATTGCATTGGAATTAAGGGCTAAGCGTTGGATCTCCTCTTCAGCTACTTGAGTGACAGATACCAAGTAGTCAAAATAGACGGTATTCAAAGCGATAGCTCTGTGGTTAACACAGGCGTTCCACGAGGGACGATCTTAGGACCTCTACTTTTTATTCTATACATAAATGATGTTTTGAAGGAGATCCCCCCCGAGGCTTTAATTTCGTATGCAGATGATACTGCTATTATAGCCACTGGTAATAATTGGATAGAAGTCCAAGTTACCATGAACAATTTTCTAAGTGTGATATCGGAGTGGCTAGCATTAAATAAGTTGTCATTAAATGTAGGAAAGACTGTTTATATGACTTTTGGGAGCAGTGTCGGAAGTGTACCAGCTTAAGTAAACATCAAAATTCTTGACAAAAATATAACTAGGGTAGAAAGTTTTAAGTATCTAGGAATTGTCTTTGATTGCAACCTAAGGTGGGAAAATCACATGAAACATATAATCGGGAAGACAAAATACCTAGTATATACTTTTTACAAAATCTCAAAAATCATGCCTACTGAAATTCTCAGAATGATCTATTATGCTTTTTTCCATAGTATCATTAGCTATGGTATTGTTGCTTGGGGAGGAGCATATAGAAATAGTCGAGACCAAGTTCAAAAGCTGCAAAACAAAATTATAAAAATCATAAATAAAAATAAGTTTCCATCAAACGACAATCCTCTGAATATTGTACAACTTTTTGCTCTTGTATCTTTGAAGCTGCATTATAATGATCTAAAGGAAAAATACTTAGCATCAGATAGTATTACTAGTAATAGAAGTATGATTATACCTAAGACTAATAAAAGAATTAGCAATAAAAATAGCTATATGAAAGCAATAAATATTTATAATGAGCTTCCAAATCAACTAAAAGTATTAAATATAGAAGAATATTCATAAAAGAGAAAAATTATAGAATGGATAAGATCCAATTGTTGAAAAATACTTTTTATATATTAATAATAAGAATAGTGATAAATAAGAAATGATTAAAAAATCTGTAAATTGTTGTTTAAAACAACAATAAGAATTCTATAGCGAAAAATATATTTATGTACATAATAGTTTTACACAGGTTACGTTCTAATTTTAAGATTTATACATGTTTTGTTGTAACCAGGCCTGCTAACAAGTAACTTGGTTTACCTCTGCAGGATTTTCAGGCATGATTCACATGCCATGTAAAAAATTTTCTGGTGAATACTATTATTATAATAAATATTATTATATAATGAAAAATCTCAGCGCGTGGGGTAACAGGATTTAGGGCTTTCATTTTTAGATTTGATTCTTGGTTTGCTCGCCTTTTTCCGATTGCCGAGATATTCTTTGAATAAATATTTTCTTATTAAAAATGGCGACTCGGAGGGTAGCTGGGTTTAGGGCTTTTGTTTTTAGAGTTAATTCTTGGTTTTCCTGGGCTTTCTCCCGCATGTGCCAACGTATTTTTTAAATATATATTGTCCTATTTTCTCGTACTTTCTCTGAAGTGCCGACGTATTTTTAAAAAAATATTTGCTTATAACAACATCTGAAGGGGAATATGCAAAAAGTATGAAATGAAAAATGTTTTTATATAATATATTATACACGAATAGGCCATTTTCGCCTTGTCTAATTTGGCGGTACAACGTTATGGAAGTACGGCGCGGTCAACATACTCGGCACTGTAGCAGCTCCAAACCTTGGTAGTATGTCGCTCCCATCGTTGAGGCGCCATGCGCTCGCATCGGTGTGCCAACCGCTCCAAAAATGTTTGATCATGAACATCATAATCATCATGATCATCGTTTTTAAATTTTCGAATTTTTTAACTATTTAATGAACTATATTTAGTAAACTATAGGTCAGAAAATTAATTAATGATACAATTAACTATTATTTTAATAACAATAACTCAAGAGAATAAATTTTTACTAGTAACCTCGAAAAAAAAATTATATCTCAACATATGTGAATAGCTATTATACATTAACCGTCAAAGAAAGCAAATAGCTCAGATGGTAGAGCAATGGATTTCCACGCCAAGGTTCTGAGTTTAAATCTCGATCGGAGAACATTTTTTCTCTTTTAATTGGGTCTTTATTTATTGTTAATTATCCATTTTTTTGAATTTATAAATATTATTTTAACCTTTTTAATATTTTTAAATTTTATAGCACCAAAACACTGACTGTGAGCTACAAAATTTTTATTTTTTAATAATTTGATTTAAACAAAAAATTTTTTAAATATTAAAAAATAAAAATGTTGTAGCTTACAGCTCCATCCAGATGATGTAGCCATCATCTGGATGGTAAAATCGTATTGGCCCTCATTATGTGAATTTTATAAATTTTATTAATTTAAAACAACTTCGAAAAAATATACTGGAGGTTAAAAAATTTTTGATGATTATCACCTGATAATTAGCTGATTAACATTAACATTTTATTTCAGATAATCAGCTGACGTTTTGGCATGATTATCAGCAGATTATCAGTTATAATTGTCATCTGTTTTTTCCAGTAGGGTGGTTCAAAACCTACCCTACCCTAGCCTGGGAAATAATGATATTTGCAAAAAAAAAATAATACTAAAAGTTAGATTTTTAATAGCTCAATTCAACTACGTTGTCCTTTAAAATTGCTGACCTCAAATTATTTATTTAAAAATCAATAAAGTCATTGAAAGGAAATTCATTTATCCGTATTTTCAAACTTCCGTATCTTTTAATATATATAATATTTTAAACTGCTCAAAGTGCTAAAAAACTGCTTAAGTTGCATTTATAATTGCTCAAGTAGAGTTGTTACCAGTTCCACTTTCATTAATTATTAAATAATAAAAAATAGTTGTAACAATTGTATTTTAAGTTAAATGAGCGTGCGCATGCGCACCGCGCATTGTCGGTCGGCGTCAGCGGGCTCGGACCGCTTGGATGTTGATCTATGTATTCCTACGCGGTGAGTTTGCCTAAGCGTGTATTATTGCTTTAGCACATTGATGTATTTTCTCAGAATTGTGCTAAAGCAATCATACATACTCAGGCACACTTTTTTATTTACTATGAAGAGGTTATGAAACATCTTTAAAGCTTTGAAGTTCCTTGATCTTAAATTGCCGCGCGACCGCGCATCACTGTTTGCGCGCATGCGCAACGCTCAACTGTCTACGTTGAAACTATCTTTATTTATTTAACAATTAAGGAAAGTAAAGCTGGCAGAAACTTTACTTGAGCAATTATACATGCAACTTGAGCAGTTTCTTAGCACTTTGAGCAGTTAAAAATATTATATACATTAAAAGATATGGAAGTTTAAAAATACGGATAGTAGATAGGCTATAGGCATACCAGAACATAGGCATACTAAAACACCCCCTCTCCTCTCAGATTGTTTTGGTACCCGATGAAAGAGGAGGGATCCCCTCTCTCTCTCTCCAAGATACTAGAACACCCTCTCTCCTCTCAGGGAAAGATTGCAGCCCTCCCAAAAGAGAGGGAAGCGCCTACATTGCTTGGAAAAGCTCCTCCTTCTCTGATTTTCGAGAAACGTGTGAATGTGTGTAAATGCATCCTTATAAGATAGCAGTCAAAGCTAATAAATTTATCGGAGAAAAATAAATTCCGCTTTCTCTCTCTCCCTCCCTCCCCCTCTCTCTCTCTCTCTCTCTCTCTCTCTCTCTCTCTCTCTCTCTCTCCAAGAAAGCGTAGGTGTGTACTCGAGTGATTGAGGGATGGTCAAATTTTGCTGAAAGGCAGGAGATTTTGAAAATTCCGGTGGGAAGTGTCTAAGGGAGGTTCTATGAGAAGAAAGTGGAAATTTCTCGCCAATCGAAGGACTTTTGGCAATTGAAGTGGAAAGGGAAGCTTCGCTGTCCACCGTATTTAAGGACCTGGTGCATGTTTCGTCAGTCAGTTCACTCTTCGTTTTCAAGTTCATTCATCAATTCAAAGTGTGAGAAGATGGAAGGAATCAACGACAGCATGAAGGCAGCTTTTGAGAAGGTCAACGGCTATAGAACAATTGTCCATCTCCTTAATGTGGCGTGGCAGTTGATGTCCTGGACATCGAATGGAATTAATGATGATTCCATTTTGAGAAAGTGTAAGTGTTATTTTTTTTACATTAGTTTAGATTTAATTTGTAACATTTTTTTTTAAATTTAATTATTTTTGTTATATTCTTCAGCTCTACCAGCTGAGTTAACTGCTGCGATGAAGCAGCTGAATGAGGGTGCGGCCACCTCACCAGAGTCGCAACAACAGCAGCAACTTCCGTCGATTGGTGTGATGCAGCAGATGTTTAAAAGTATATCATCCTTATCAGAGATGCACCATCAGCAGCAGCTTCCACAGGAGCAAAACTCACAGCAACAAGCAGCAGTCGCAGCAGAAGTCGCATCCGCAGCAAAAGCCACAACCGCAGCCAAAGCCAAAGCCATAGCCAAAGCCAAAGCCAAAGCCAGAACCACAGCAGAAGCCAAAGCCGCAACCGCAGCCAGAACCTCAGCAGAAGCGAAAGCAGCAGTCGCAGCCAAAGCCGCAGCAGAAGCCAAAGCAGCAGAAGCCAAAGCATCAGAAGCCAAAGCCGCAGCAGAAGCCAAAGCAGCAGAAGCCAAAGCATCAGAAGCCAAAGCATCAGAAGCCGCAACCACAGCAGAAGCCAAAGCAGCAGAAGCCGCATCCGCAGCCAAAGTCGCAGCCACAGCACCAGCTAGGAAGCCACTCAGGGACCCTCGCTCTCCGCCGGCAGCCAAAAGTGATCGCCCTTCTACGTCTGCGAAAACCAAACATCCAGTCATCAAAAAAAAGCGATCGCCATCGGTCATCTTCGAGAAACGAGCGCCATCGCTCATCTTCGAGAAACGACCACACTTCTGTACCAAGCGATCACCACACAAGTACGGCAAGCACGAGGGCTGATTGCCAAGCGTTGAATACATATGAGTACAGGCTCAAGCTCGAGTTCAGGCTCAAGCTCGAGTTCTAGCTCGAGCACCAGCTCGGGATCCAGGTCGGGATGTGGCTCTGACAAAAGTTCAAGAACGAGGAAATCTGATGGTTAGTTATAAAAAAATTTTTTCTTTAATTTCAGATGAAGCAATCAATGGTATAGGTGGTAAAAGGATGACAATCACATCATCTCAAGAGAGCGAAAAATCAGGTAAGATAATTTTTTTTTTTATTCATTTCATTTCATTTTTTTTATGATAATATATACATTAATTATTTTGTTTTGTTATTGCAGCAGAAAAGAAGGAACGGAGAAAACTTTCGTTGTCTTTAAAAAAGACTGATCTACCACCACCATCTCCGCGACAGCAGACATCACCACAGCCTCTCTATCATGCAGATCAGCCGATGCCACTTCAGCATCAAGCAGATCAGCCGATGCCACTTCAGCATCAAGCAGATCAGCCGATGCCACTTCAGCATCAAGCAGATCAACCGATGCCACTTCAGCATCAACAAGAACTGCAAATGTCACTACAGCAACGAGCACGACCGCGTATATTGCATGACAAATCTGAATGATATTTTTCAATAAATTTTTGTAATAAATTTTTGATAAGATAATTGTAAAAAAAATAAAAATAAATAAACATAATTTTCCACTAATATTTTGTGATTCCTGCTTGTTTAAACATTATTCCTTTTAGAAATGTATATTATAACACATGCTTACTATCGTTGATCGCGCGTTACAACCAGGGCCAGAAGGGTCCTGTTTATTATAATTAGAAACGTCGGGACATGCAGAAGGCATGGCTCGGCCGACTCACGCGGGCACGGATTTACCTATGCCATCTGACACATTGTCACGTCTTGTCAGCAGCGTGTGAGTAGGTGGCAACAACGTACGTTGCCGAATATATATAAGATTGATAAGGGAATAAAACATAAAACATTCATTTATTAAAATCATTTTTTATTTAGTTAAGCTGATTTCCAGTATAAGCAAATACATTTTGAATTTTGATTATCCACCGTATCTAAACTAAATCGATCATCTAAATAATCGAGTAGCCAGGTTCGTATTGCAATAACGTTTCGAACAGCACACATAGGCACTCTTCTAATGCAGAGATCGTGATTAAAGCAGACGAACTGCTTATCATATATTATTTTTTCAACGATGGACAGCCAAAATTTTCGACGTTTGTGATTGATCTGAAAAAATAAATAGAAGAATGTGTGAGGGATTTTTTTTAATGTGAAAGTTTAAATAAATTTATTATATTTGCAACTTACAAATTGGGCAATAAATTCTGTATCCATTCTGCTTTCTGCTTTCCTTTGACGAATAATTTTGTGAATCCTTGTGTACATATTTCTAAAATTTTATGAAGACGGTGATATGGAATATCTCCAGAATCCCATTCTATGCCGTGATGGCTCTTTTCAATCCAGTGAGTCATACATTTTTCTTCCTCTGTTAGTTCATCCCATGGTAATGGAGGTTTAAAGACATACGCAGTCGGTAAAGCAGTTTTACTCAAATTGAGAAAACTGATTTCCTTGAAAATAAAAGTATCGACGGCAATTCTTTGAAAACCTTGAATGTCACAGAGATATACTTTTTCTTCTTCTTGACATTGCAATATTGTATTTCTAAACAATACATTATATTCACTTGAACTTCTATCAATCACGCTAGTCATCTTGCTATTCAGTAAGAAATTATCTGAGCTAGACTCTTACTCTCTGTTTTTATAATACATAACTCCGCCTCTGGCTTATCTAGGATTTTAAAAGTCGATTTTGGATTGGATGAAAAGAAAGAAAATGCATCCCCTCTCAAGAAAATTTTCGTTCTTATCTTATCTATGAGCTCTTCATCCACACCATTGGTCTTTCCCGAGAAAATCTTTCTCTTAATCTTATCTACTAGCTCTTCGACTCTACCATTGATCCTTTGCGAGAATACCTTCTCTCCCTATTTAAGAGCGGGAGCATCTTCCTTGAACGATCACAGTTCGTCAGTTGCGTTTCCTTGATGTAAAGTGATAGTTTTGTGCAAGTTCACGAATAATATTCTAGTCATATTTCAGTAAAAGTGAAAATGAATTCGATGGATTTTTTTGAACGTCTTGTTGGCTTACTTCGTGACACCATACAAAGTAAAAATGATATGAGCGATGAAGATATTTATCATTGGCTGGACGTGTGTAATTCTACGATAAAGGAATTGAACGATAAAATTGATAAAGCGAATTTAACGCGAGGAGAAAAACAAAAGTGTCAAACTTGTTTAACACATTTGTCGTGCATACAAGTTGAATTTGAACAACACCTTCGGTGTGGAGGTAGTTTACAAGCGGAGGAAGAAACTGAAGCTAGAGTAGAGTGGCGAGATGTGCAGTCAGCTTTTCAGAATAGAATTAGAAGTGGTGTGGTAGTGAATATAAAACATGTTGATATTCTAAGTTTTTTAAACGATGCACAAAAGCTCTTTAATGATAAGGTAAAGAGCTGCTTAGATGAGTATAATGCAGTGAAAGTTAATTCTGACTTCATCGCCGAATTTTCTATGCAGAAAAGTGGAGAGGAAACAACGGACATTAAATATTTTACTAGTGATAGTGCGACGATATATTTGTCAACGAATTTAGAAGAATGGTTTAAAGACAATATCAAAGAGCCTATTCTTGCACAGTTAGAAGAATTTCAAGAAAAGGACTCAGGCTGGACTCTTAAAAGTATCATAAGTTTGTGTATAAACATGAAAAAATATTCTCCAATTAAAGGGTCTTCTTACATTCCTCTTCCAAAGTATATAGAACGCAAAAAAGCGTGCGTCAATGTTCGAAAATATGACAATCAATGTTTCAAGTATGCTATACTTTCAGCAATATATCCTAGTGTCAGTAACGCCCATCGAGTTGCTCAATATCGTGTGCATGAAGACAAGTTAAACTTTAGTGATATAGAATTTCCAGTAAAGCTAAAAAATATTGTAAAATTTGAAAAACTTAATGATATTTCAGTAAATGTATACATGCTGAAGCAATATGGTACAAAATTCGAAGTATCACCTTGTCATGTTACATCTGAGAAGAAGGATCAACATGTCAATTTGCTCTTGATTCAAGATTTTTACATAAACGAATATGAAGAAAATAATCGTGATGATGATGGAAGCTTACCTAAATATCACTATGTTTGGTTTAAAAATATGTCCCGGCTTTTGTGTTCTCAATTATCTAAATCTCATATAAAATCTCACCATTGTGAAAGGTGTTTACAAGTATTTTGCAATGAAGAAAGATTGGAATCTCACGAAAATAACTGTAAAAATTTGAATAGTTGCCGGATAAATCTGCCTGACTCTAAGAATAACATTCTTAAATTTGAAGATTATAGTAAGAGTGAAAAAGTGACTTTTGTTATTTATGCAGATTTTGAATGTATGTTAAAGCATTACTGGAAATGAAAATGCTTTTCAACTGCATGAAGCGTACAGCATAGGCTACTATATAAAATGTAGCTATGATGATGGATTATCTAGCTATAAATCTTACAGACAAGAAAACAGAGATGAAAAGACACCTGCAGAATGGTTTGTTCAAGAGCTGAAATCAATCGGGGAGCAGATTGATCTACTCTACAAAAATCCTAAATCATTAAGACTTACAGACTTGGAAGAATTATCTTTTCGAGGTGCAACGATATGTCATATATGTCGAAAACCAATCCATGGTGATGAACTTGCAGTACGAGATCATTGTCATCTTACTGGACGGTATGTTGTCACTTTAATTACTTTGAAAAATTAAATTTACTAAATTTTTTAGCCTAAATTTTTTTTTCTTCAGTTTCAGAGGTGCAGCTCATAATTCATGTAATTTGAATTATAAGAATTCGAGATTTGTGCCAGTTATTTTTCATAACCTCAATTATGACACACACTTCATTTTGAATGAAATCGCTACTTCTACATTGATGAAAGGACGAGTTTCTCTGATACCTCATAATAAGGAAAAATATATTTCATTTACAAAGTACATTGATGAATTGGACATCAGTTTTAGATTTATAGATTCATGGCGTTTTTTACCATCATCATTGGAGAAACTTGCATCATATCTAGAGAACGTGCCGATAGCAGTCAATGAGTTTCGATCTGATGGCTTCACGGATGAAAATATCAATCTTCTTAGACGCAAAGGCATATTTCCATATGATTTTGTTGATGAATTAGATAAACTAATGACTACAAAACTGCCAGAAAAAAATGAATTTTACAACAAATTAACAGATTCACATATTACTGAGAAAGATTACAATCACGCTGTTCAAGTCTGGAATATGTTTAATATAAAAACTTTAGGTGAATATTCTGATCTATACTTGAAAACGGATGTTTTATTATTGGCTGATGTTTTTGAAAGTTTTCGGGAGACATCTCTTAGAGTATATGATTTATGCCCTGCACATTTTTACACGACTCCTGGACTAACATTTTCAGCAGCTCTTAAAATGACAAAGGTGGAATTGGAGCTTCTTACAGATATTGATATGCTGATGTTTATTGAAGCAGAGATTCGAGGTGGAATAAGTCAATGTTGTAATCGGTATGCCAAGGCAAACAATCCATATATGGGACCTTCATATGATAAGGAGCAGAAAACAAAAACTCTCTTATATTTTGATATAAATAATCTTTATGGATGGGCAATGGTACAACCTTTGCCAGTTGGAAAATTTAAATGGATAGAATATGAGACAAATACATGTTTTTTCAATACACCACCAGATTCTGACATAGGCTATTTTGCTGAAGTTGACTTAGAGTATCCTGAAGAAGTACACGATGATCATCGAGATCTCCCTTTTTGCGCAGAGCATCGTACACCACCTGGCTCTAAACAGAAGAAACTTCTAACTACTTTGAATGATAAGACAAGGTATGTAATTCATTATCGAGCACTGAAACAGGCATTAGATAATGGACTTCGACTGAAAAAGGTGCATAGAATTTTGAGTTTTGAGCAGAAGGCCTAGCTCAAACCATATGTCGAACTAAATACAGAGAAAAGAAAGCAGTCCAAGAATGAATTTGAAAAACTGTTTTATAAATTATTAATTAATGCTGTCTATGGAAAGTGTATCGAGAGAGAGCGATCTCGCGTTGATGTGCGTTTAGTGAATAAATTTACAGGTCGATATGGAGCAGAAGCACGTATAGCTCAACCAAATTTTCATAGTTGTGCAATCTTTGATGAAAATTTAGTTGCTATTCAGCTAAAGAAGACAAGTATAACAATCAAGAAACCAATTCATGTTGGTCTCTGTATTCTCCATTTGTCAAAAACATTAGTATATGATTTTCATTATTCATATATGAAACAACGAGTAGGAGAAAAATGTAAACTTCTTTATACAGATACAGATAGTTTAATATACGAAGTTGCGGACATTGATATGTATCAAATAATGAAAGAAGATATACACAAGTTTGATACTTCTGATTATGATGAGAATAATCAGTTTGAAATTCCGCGTGTTAATAAAAAAGTTCCTGGATTGATGAAAGACGAATGCTGTGACAAGATTATGACAGAGTTCGTAGGTTTAAGAAGCAAAATGTATAGTATTTACATTGATGGAGCTGAGACAGTGAAAAAAGCCAAAGGGATAAAATTAAATGTAGTAAAGGAATCAATCACATTCGAAGATTATCGAAAATGTCTTCAAGATCTTGTTATTACAAAACGTGAGCAGTGCAATATTCGTTCAAAATTACATATAGTCCATACTGAAAAACAAGAAAAAATTGCTCTAAGTCCTCACGATGATAAAAGATACTTATTACCTCATAGTACAGATACTTTGCCCTGGGGTCATTACAGAATTATGGAAGAACAGATGGCGCAAGCTGCAATGCATGTAGAGGGGGAAGCGCAGGAGAGGGGATACAATGCAGCTAATGGCAATGAAGCAGAAGAAAAAAGAAAGGGAGAAAATGAGAGGGAGGATAAGGTAACCATTGGCAATGATGCAGAAGAAAAAAGAGAGGGAGAAAGTGGGAGGGGGGATGAATGTGAACAAATCAGGATTGAATACGATGTGCCTGAGGAGTTCATGCACGAATGGGATCCATCATTAGATAAGATAAGATTAGAATCAGAAGAGAGAAGGGATATCTTACTAGAGGCAATGGAAAGGGCAGGAATTGTGGAGGGAAATGGGCTATATGAACGCACGGACAACAACGAGGAGCACATTCGAGAAATCGAAGCGAATAACGAACCTTCTACAAAGAGACCAAGGCTCACCTAACGTCATAATAAGTAAGTTATATTTCATAGTTCTCCCTCATTACTTGTCTTTAATACAATTTTCTCTAGCATAAATTTTTATTTTTGCTTTTTTCAGAATGGATCTATCTGCACTCAACAAGATTGCTGAGCGAGAGTTCTTGCCAAAGAAAAGAGCAACAGACATGGAAAAAGATCATCAGTATATGGTGACAGCACTGAAAGAGGTCAAGACAAGGTTCGGTACGAAGATTGTTGCTGTACTTGATGACAGCTTTCAAGTTTTCTTGCCAGAGAAGATTTCATCGGCTATTCTGAAAGATGAAGCGTTTTTCAATTCACTCTGCAACAGTGCAAATAAACTTTATTTATTTTTAAAATATCTGGGTGGATCTTCTTTTAAGTTTGATTCTAGTACTCAATAAGAATGAATAAATCACAAATTGATTTTACAAAGATATATTTTTTATTAACTTGTACATAATAATAATACATGAATAAATTTAATAAACATAATACATCTGCTTTTTTTTATTTACTACAATCTGATCCTTTTATCCATAAAAAAAAGAACATAAATTGATAATATAGTTACATTAAAGAATCTCATTTTTATTTATCCAACTATTATGCTCGTCACTAAATCCTAGCCATTTAACATATACACGTTTACCACTTTTTCTTAATACTTTTTCTACTAGATAAATTTCAGGATACATAGTTTTATGAATTTCTGTTTCATAAAAACCACCTGAGACGGTTTTATTGTTATAATCTCTGAGGTGGTATGTTGTCGGATTAGTTTTGACAACTTGCGTTATTGTAAAAATTTCAGTAGACCAGTTTGGTGTGTAACCTTTTTCAAAAACATTTTTTATCCTACTTATTCGTACTTTATCTCCTACTTTAAATTTCGGCTTTTTCACTGGCGACTTTTCATTTGGAAAACGTCTCTTGACTTCTCGCTCATTTGCCTGTGTAACATTTTCAGGCTCGATTCCTGTTGTCCGATGTTTTCTCGAATTATACGCTTTGAGCAAGTTAGGTAGAATATCCAACCATTTATAGCTTCCTTGTTTGCTGAATTCTATCCACATTGCATTTTTTAACGTTCTATTGAATCGTTCGCATATACTTGCATGAAGATTACTATGTGAAGAGTATAAGTGTATATTATGCTTCTTCATAAGTTTTTGAAAAATTGAGTTGTAAAATTCTTTTCCTTGGTCAGTTTGTAGATTCATCGGTACTCGTCCTTCTTTCAGTATTGACTTCATAGCTGTAGTAACATCATTACCACTCTTTGACTTGACTGGCACGGCCCATGCATACTTTGAAAATATATCTATGACAGTGAGTAAGTAATGAAAACCTTTGTTTTCTTTAGAATATGGTATCATTTCTACAAGATCTGCTTGCCAAGTCTCGTCTATTCCACGTATGTCATATTTTCTTCTCTTGTATCGCCGACGTGCTGGCTTATGCAGCTCTTCAGCTACTCCATGACGTTCCATCTTCGTTTACAGTAGATGAAAATCCATCTGGAAATTCGTCTATACGAACTTTTAATTGTTTATTCACTTCTTCAATTATATAATCAACACCAGAGTAATTGGGAAGAGTTGTATTATAAAGATAACGCAATTTTGCATCCACTTCCAATTGATGTTTTTCAACTTGCTGCTTGTATTCTTCTATAACTTCACCAATTCCAGAAATTTTAGCAGCTATATAATTTATTTCAGTTTGTAGAATAACTTTCAGTGAATGCAAGGTGATTGCATCGTTTGGCTGATTGGGTGGTCCGAGGTTGCAAAGTCGCTTGTTTTCTAAATCAAAATCACCGTCCGGTGTAAAATTGAAATCAATGCCTGGAGGAACACGACTCACTTGCGAGCCCTCAAGTTTTCTTCCAAACACATCGAGACTCATGGTAGTACTGATGCAAAGAAGAAAGTTGCCTGTCAATATATATGCCCAGCTTCACGTAATTCCTCAATAATCGACTGGATTTCATTGTCGTGGTTATTATTTCCAGCTGATCGTTCGGCAATCAATAGTCGAAGTCTCTCAGTAAGCTCGTTTGGAT
Organism: Nasonia oneida; assembly: GCA_037356405.1. Lineage (NCBI taxonomy): Eukaryota > Metazoa > Arthropoda > Insecta > Hymenoptera > Pteromalidae > Nasonia > Nasonia oneida. Next base: position 98,543 of record JAZHPH010000316.1, on the reverse strand, counting down.
CATCCCAGTAGACGAGATCAATGGAAGAACTTTTCTTAGCTATTTTATATTTAGGTATGAGTCCTCCTCCGCTGCTACTGTTCTTTTTACGTGGAGTGCTGCGGAACATTGGTGCTAAAATATTCTTATATTTATTACTTCTCGACATTCGTATAGACTCATCTTTGCTGAATTTTTTCCGATGAGCATTTGTTGCTTCCAGAATCTTGCGATAATTTGCACGATCCGATGAGCTCAGAAGAATATCATCCGGATATTTTTTAAATAGCAATTCCATTAGTCCACTCGTTTTAGGATAACTTTCATTTCTGACTTTGACATATTTATCATCAAATTCAATTTCTGAATCACCAATCATATACACTTCATCAACCTTTCGCACTCCGTATATATTATCAATCGTTCTACGGCTTTTATCTAGCAATGATAAAAAGTCTTCAGCTGATTCATTTTTTCCACTCGCAGATCTAAATGTAGAATTGGTTATTGTGTCAAAAGCATCATCATCATCATCATCATAATCATAAACAGTATAATCCAATAAACTTGATTTATTGTTCTTATTTTGATCGTTGAGCAAACTCGATCGATCGATTCTCATTCGTTTTTTCATTTTTTTACTGTTGTTTTGATCCAAAATGTGCTTTCCCCCAAGTGGGCTTTCACTTTTCATCTCAACAAGTTTCTCAAGTGGTGTGATGACTGGTTTTAGAGTGTCACCGATGACTTTTTCAAAATCATCTTTCTCCTGTTTTAATAAACTGTATTTTTTCTTAATAGCCTCACGAGCTCGCAAGAGCTCACTAAGAACATTCTTCTCTTTCGTGAAGTCTGACATGCTGACGTGTCGATGTCTACAACTGAACTGTAAGTATGAGACTCATAATTCCTTTTTTATTGCAAAACAATCAAATCCTTTTCTGTATCTACCCTCATTCATCGGTCTATCTTTGTCAATAACGATGAATCCATATTTATCATTCTTCCAACATTCAGAACAAAGATTCCGAAATTCGTTGAAAGTTAAATCGGTATTCACATGATCTTCATAGATATGTTTAAGATTTACATCATCTTGTCGATAAATTACTAACAAATTGACATTATCTCTAATGAGATGTTTTCCTATATGAGCATAAGATTGACATAGATAGAAGCTATCTATACTCTTATGTCTCCCCATACAGAAGAATGCTCTGACGTTATCCTGCTTCTCACATGCCACATCATCAAAAATCATTATTGAATTTGGAAGGGCTTCATCTGGAGATACTACAGATTCATGCTCACTGAACGGAAGATATGATACTCCTTCAATCGGATCCAAGACATTTTTGAGAAATTGATACTTTGGCTGATTCAAGGATTTAGAGTATACATACAAATTCTCAAACCTAAGACCACTGGGGTGTGTAATTAAAGCCAATAAACTATTTGTTTTTCCACAGTTTGATGGACCACAGAATACTGCTCGTATACTATCTGGCAGTAATTCCCCATGACGCTTCTTTCTCTTCTCTTTTCCAAAATCAAAATTCGTGACAGGGAGTTTGACGTTCTGCTCGGTAAAATCCATGTTCACACAACAGAGTCAGATTCAACATTGAGCTCTCGAAATATAAACGCTCGTTTTATACCATGAACGTCAGTTGTGAATCAACACTCGACGAGAGATGATCATACACAAATCTCAGAAACAGCCGAAAGGCTATGGATTGCTTGATAAAGTTATCAATAACTTACCTGTTGAAATGCATCTTCCTGGATATCAATACTGCGGTCCCGGAACTAAATTGAAAAAGCGAATGAAAAGAGGTAATCCTGGTGTTAATCCGCTTGATCAGGCTTGTAAAAAACACGACATAGCTTTCTCCGATAAAAACGCAGATCGTAAAGCTGCTGACAAGATGCTTGCTGAGGAAGCTATGCAACGTGTCAGAGCTAAGGATGCTAGTCTTAGCGAAAAAGCTTTTGCTTTTGCTGTTAGCAATGCTATGAAATTAAAAGGAAAAACCGGAATGGGACTGAAATTTAATCAGTTAGTGACTGCGGCTAAAAAATCAATGTCAACAAGTAAAAGTTCTCGCAAGGTTATTCAATCAGCCTTGAAGGGTGCACGTCAAGCTGTTAAAAGTGTAGGTGGAAAGAAAAAAGTTATCATTCCACGTGTTCTGACGCTTCCATCAAAAATTGGTGGAGTTCTTCCTTTTCTCATTCCATTGTTCGCAGGACTAAGTGCAACCGGTGCTCTAGCAGGAGGCGCTGCTGGAATAGCTAAAGCAGTTAATGATGCTAAAGCTGCGCAGAAAAATCATGAAGAAAGTAAGAGGCATAATAAGACCATGGAAGCTATTGCTTTAGGCAAAGGTCTTCATCTTAAGCCCTATAAAAATGGAATGGAATTATTTATGAAACCTCATATCGGTCGTGGTCATCAAGTCAGTAGAACAAAAAAGAACAAATCGTGCACTGACTGCCTACGATCTAAAAAAATATGCTCATATGATGAAAATCTCAGATTTCAGAGGTGTTTTCATGAGAAATAATCTACCACCCGATGGTCCATGGCATAATGAAACAGCAGTGGTAAACTTGGACGACTTTCAAAATAGAGGCACTCACTGGGTTTGCTATCGCAAACGTGGGCCTGAAGTGATTTATTTTGATAGTTTTGGTGATCTTAAACCTCCTAAAGATCTCATGTTGTATTTTAACGTGAAAGAAGTTAAATACAACTATAAAAGATATCAAAATTTTGACTCATTTATATGTGGCCATCTTTGTCTCTTTTTCTTAGCTGGGAGACTATAAAAGAGGTGCTCACTGACGAATACAATCATTATCTTCCGATCAGTCATGGAAGACAGCTTTACTTTGAGTCTCTCAGGAAACTCATCTGTCTTAGAAGCGCAATATTTTCCTTCGATTGAACTACCGAAGCATAAAAATTTTGTCTTGGGTTTAGTTGAACTTTTATCATTTAACTCTATTCCCAATGTTGACTATTCAAATAATAAACTGCATTTAAACGGAGATATTATTATTAATATTCCTACTGGTAGTTATGAGATTGATGCTATTAATCAATTTTTACAAGCAAATTTGAAATTCAAAGGAATCGAATTCTCGTTGAAAGCTAACAACAATACTCTTAGAAGTGAAATTCTCTGCAGTCATCTGATAGATCTCACACCTCACGATTCCATAGGCCGTCTCCTTGGCTTTGCTCCTCGCACTCTCGAAGAGAACATTCAACACAGCTCTGATTTACCAGTAAAAATATTGAGAATCAATGCACTCAGAGTTGAGTGCAATATTACTGGAGGTGCTTATATCAATAATAAGAAAGTTCATACAATCCATGAGTTCTTTCCCAGAGTGCCTCCGGGATATAAAATCATAGAAGTTCCGTCACACGTCATATATCTACCGGTCAGTGTCAAGTGCATAGATCATCTACAAATTCAAGTTGTCGATCAGGATGGAAATTTAGTGAATTTTCGAGGAGAGGAAATCCTTATTAGACTTCACATCAAATCTGTATAATGGGCATCGTTTACAATTCTGGATCATATATAAATCAGTCATCATGGCAACCAGTCATCAGTCGACCGAAGAAACTCAAACCGTTAACACGCAAGAGCATTCAGTTTCTGAAAAGTCTAGGACTAAAAGTTCGTGGAAAAAATTCACGTGTATAATTCTTTGCTGTTTCCAGAAAAATGGACGAAATTCTAAGCATTCGATCAGGTGTCATATTCGATGAGTCTATTGCTCATTACGAAGTACATGCACATCAACCATACTCATCATTAAGTTTTGACAACAGTGATGAAATTCGTATTTCTATCCAACATCAAGATCTATGTCTTTTACCATCGCGCAGCTCTATCCATATATGTGGAAAGTTGCAAGTAAAAGGTGGATCAGCAGCAGCACTTGCTAAAACTAAATTTGTCAACAATGGCATTTGTCATCTGTTTGATGAAATTCGTTATGAGATTAATGCTGTGGAGATAGATAAAAGTAAAAATGTTGGTCTGAGCAGTGCTATGAAAGGATTGATTTCATTTAATTTGAATCAGAATGATATGCTGGAGAATGCAGGCTGGCTTGGTATTCAAGACAATATCAAATCGGTCGTAGATGACAAGGGCAATTTTGACGTTGCGATTCCACTGAGTATGATCTTGGGTTTTGCAGAAGACTATAAAAAGATTATAGTTAATATGAAGCATGAGCTCATTCTCACAAGATCGAGAAGCGACTTGAACGCAATAATCCAGGAAGGTACTGTAGCATCTGGTGTAACTACTTATGAAGATTACGAAGTAAAAGTATCAAAGATAGAGTGGATGATGCCATATGTTGTAGCATCTGATAAACAAAAAATCCAGCTATTGAATTTCATTGGTAAAGATAATCCTATCTCCATGTGTTTCCGTTCTTGGGAGTTATTTGAATATCCTCTTCTCCCAAGAACTACTAAACACGTCTGGACAGTGAAAACATCAAATCAATTGGAAATACCTCGTTTTGTGATTCTTGGACTGCAAACAAAGAGAAAATCAATGAGAACTGCAAACGCCAGTCGATTTGACCATTGTGAGTTGAGTAATGTGAAACTTTTCTTGAATTCACAATAGTATCCATACAACAACATGAATCTCGACATAGCTAAAAATCAGTTTGCCATTCTCTATGATATGTATGCTAATTTTCAAAAATCCTACTATGAAAGAGATCCGCAACCGTTGCTGACAAAGTCTTCGTTTCTCAACTTTGCACCACTCGTAGTTATTGACTGTTCACGACAAAACGAATCTCTCAAGAGCGCTCCTGTCGATGTACGTCTGGAGTTTGAGGCTAAAAAAGATTTTCCTGCTAACACTTCAGCCTACTGTCTGATCTTACACGATCGCATCGTTCAGTACAATCCTATTAGTGGAGATGTCAAGAAGCTCGTCTAAGCTGCATCGGAAAATGGAGTATGCAGTAGACATGACTGGTTTCAAGCAAACCGAAGAAGATTATATTCTAAAGGAATTAGCAATCATACCTCTCAAGGAAAATAGTGCAGATCCTATTGTTATAACATTCAAAAATCCCTTCTCATGGAAAAAACTCTCAGACAAAATGCAAAGGGAAAACAAATGGCTCAAACATAATTATCATGGCATCAGGTGGAAAACGGATGGACATGACTACTCTCAAATCGGAAACTTGCTTCGTGACGCTTTACATGATGCATCAAAATTTTTTGTCATTGGTGCATTAAAACAGAAATGGCTTCAACGATTCAAATTTCAAAGGACAACGTAGTTGAATTGAGCTATTAAAAATCTATTGATTAGTATTTTTTTTATTGCAAATATCATTATTTTGCAGGCTGGGGTAGGGTAGGTTGGATCAAAGAAAACTACTAAGAATGCAAACTGTATAAAAATATACAAAATAAGGAATTTTCACTACCTGAAAAAAAGAAAATTATTGAATATGCATATCATACATCGAATCTCCACCAGGATGTAAATGCATTATTTGATCAAATAAAGCTGAACATACGAACATACATATGTACAAATGACATGTGTATACTCCCTAATGAAAAAAATCGCGTGATTAATCGCGAGAATAATCGCGCGATCAATCGCGTTAATTTATCGAACTTTTTTCGACGCAATTAGTCGCACGATTAATCGCGTGACTAATCGCGCGATTCATCTAAAATAATTTTTTTAATAATAAAAATGGTTTAAAATGCAAAATTAGCAGGATGGGCAGTATATGTGTTACCATCCGGATTTTAATACCTAAATTGGCCACCCTGCTTAATACTTTTGCATTTTAAACAATTTTATTTTACTAAAAAATGTATTTTAGATGAATCGCGCGATTAGTCGCGACTTAATCAATTAATCGTGCAACTAATCGCCTCGAAAAAAGTTCGATAAATTAATGCGATTATTCCCGCGATTATTCCCGCGATTAATCACGCGAATAATCGCCCTACTAATCGCGTGATTTTTGTGAGTAGGGCTGCACCATAAACGCTCTTATCGTCGAATATCTAACTACAACTGAAAAAAAATGACTAACCCAACTTCAGAAAATAAAAAAGCTATTGAGAAGATATCAAATAAGATTATAAACAAGTGGAAACTCAAAACAGATAAGAAATATATTATTAAGACTACAACAACGGAAAGTATAAGATTTTCAAGTCTACTCCAGGAAATACAGAAAAACACAACAAACAACTTATGCTGACCGAAAACTGAAGATCGTCACGTACTCGAACCCACTATTACAAAACACATACATTTCGTTAAAGAGTAGCAAAATGTAGAAGATGATAGTATAGAATTGACATATTAAAGAGATAAAAAAATTGCAATTATGCAATAGTAATGCTAATTCACAATTAACACAAAGAAAAACAAAAAGTCTAATCGAAATTTTCTAGGAAATACGAACAGATGTTTACGCGTACTTCGTCGTTCTCATGCAATTGCAGCGTCAACCTTAAAATCTAATTTTACATAAAACTTTTGAAATAAAGCTTGCTAATGAAAAACCGAGTCTGAAGCGGCGTAGTGTTAAGTTTAATGAATCGTTCTACCGAAAGAAAAATTCGATCGGACTTTCTGTTTTTCTAGAAGTTTGGAAATACAAAATACCCCGTGGAGGATTTGCGAAGCTTTTGCGCCACACCCCCTTAACTATGTAGTCACTTTGTTCCAAATATACAAATTTTTTTTAATTTTTGTTAATTTTTCAAAAAAATTTTCTCCCGCACTTGCTGGAATAAAGTAACTTTATTCCCTCATTTACAGTAGAAGTTACATGATTTTAAACAAAATAAATTGTATTTTGCTGTATCTTATTCACAGGCTCTGTGCATCGAGGTATTTTACGCGTATTCTACATAAATTAGTGGCCGCCCTCGGAACTAAACGGTTGCAAAAATGTGTAGATTATATGGAAAAATGCCAAAAAAAATTTCTTATGAAATCCCTAGGTCTTTAAAATGCTTGTAAATTTTTGTATACATCGAAGCACTGATATTTATCTTTCAAAAAAGTTTGTGCCAGTTTAAAGCAATACCAATTTCTCACCAAATTATTTTGTATAACTCTCCATATAAGCCAATATATTTCAGCAAACCAACAGTTCTCAGTTTGGCTGGGTGAAAAGTGGCACTGATAGTAAATTGTACACAGAGCGAATAGGTTATGTACACAAGTTCTTTGCAGTACGCTTATGGCATGTACTGAACATGCATGTTCTGCAAAGAACTTACCTTGTTAAAAATAGTTTATAGAAATTGATTAAATTATTAATTGAATTCTAAGCTATATCTGAATTCCACTTTTTGTATTAAAACATGATTAAAATCAATAAGATCAATAGGAGTCTCCCTGCTAAAAATAGTCCATAGATATCGATAAGACTTCTTATCAAATTGAATGGTAAGTCTTAATCACGATTTTTGCAATAAAACTCGATTAAATTAGATAGGGTCAATGGGAATCGAATAAAATCTGTAGAGAAATTAATGGATTTTAATTGCTGTTTTCCATCTATTTATTTTAATTATTGTTTTTCATGACGAATTTAATCTAGTTTTAATGCGAAAATGGTGATTAAGACTTACCATTCAATTCAATAAGATGTCTTATCAATTTCAATGTACTTCTATGGACTATTTTTAACAAGGCTATAAAATTCAATATGAGAAATCACAATAAAAATCAATAGCTACCCTGGCGGAAAAAGTCACTGTTTTTTTCTGTTTTTTTCTGTTTTTTTTCTATTATTATCTGTTGCTTATTGTTTATTTTTGTATAAAGTTGTCATTATCTATCCGGATTTGGAAAATTGGAACAAAAATAAACAGGGAAAAAGAGAAAAAATCAAATAAAAACCAATTACAACAGAGAAAAACAGAAAAAAACATAAAAAAACAGTAATAATCAATAAAAAGACAAAAACAACATATAGGTTAAACAAACTGAGATTTTCGGACTGACCGCCAGGTGGCGACCGGCTTTTCTCACCCGCAAGCGCTAAGAATTTACGATGGTTGGTATATAAGACAGTTCAAGTTACTACTAATTATATTTGTAATTGAACGGTCTTATATACTAAACATTGTATGCAAGAATCAGTTGAATATAAATACATGTGAGATGAGGCAGTGCAGTCTGTATATTTTTAAAAATTCCATAAATTATTATTTTTCACTTATATTGAACTATTTTTATGTGATTTAATTAGTTTTTAATCGCATTTACCAATTTTTTCTCATTATTTCATGCTTTTTACTGTTTTTTTCTGTTTTTTTCTGTTTTTTCTGCTTTTTTTTCTGCATTTTAATACATTTTATTGTTTCAAATTTCCAATTTCGGTGAAAAAAAAACAGTTTTATACAAATTTTTTTATAACTTTTTACAAATTTGTACATTTTTTAACAAATTTCAACATAAATATTCAAATTACAACCATAAAAGTACAGAATAAAACAATAAAAAGCAGAAAAAAACAAAAAAAAATAGAAAAAAACAGTGATTTTTTCCGCCAGGGTAATATGACTTATTTTGTTTAAAATCATGTAACTTCTACTGCAAGGTTCATTCCATTACCAAACTTGGCATGCTTGGCATATGTAGTAAATTTTAATATATATAGTTATCTCAGTATATCAGATATATGAATCATAAGCTAATATGCATATTTTTTTTCTTTATTAAGCTTACTTAAGTCCTAATCAATTCAATACACAAAATAAAATTATCCCATGTATTTCAAGATACAAATCAAATATAAACTGTATTATAGCTATAAGGGTTTTAGTCTCAGTCAGAAAAACTTTTTTTTATTATTTATTACTGCCTTATGGATTTTATATTTTCAATAATTAAACTCTTTCATAATTATTTTTGTAATAAAGCAGTATTTTCTGGAAATTATATTATACATGTATAGTTTTACAAAGTAAAAATCACTTTATGAATCAGTTTTAAATAATATTTATGATACAGTATGCGTACAGCGCATATTTACATTCTCTTGTGATTGTCACCCCTACTGAAAAACGGTAGATGACAATCAGCTGATAATCAGCTGATAATCATGCCAAAACTTCAGCTGATTTTTAGGTAATATCAGTTTAATATTTTTATTAAAGGTAAAAGTTATCTATTTGCATTTATATAAGATAAAATTTTAGTAATATTCAGCTAATTATCAGGTAAAAATCATCCAAAAATTCATTAACTTGAACATTTTTTAAAAGTTTAAAATTATTAAAATTCATAAATAGTATTTTTCAGTAGAGACCCTTGCTTTGCTCAAGTTACAAATTCTCATACTCATGCTAGAATCAATACTTTTGCACTTTTTTATATGGTTATAGTCATATAGTACTAAATTATAAGATATTCAGTTTTAACTTTTCAACCTTTAACGTACAATCCCTATACACTGGGAGGAAAATGCGAGATCGTGCTTGCTCGTGCACTTTCACATGTTCAAGCATCTATTGAAAATCGGGTGAAAAATATTGCAAACTTTGAAAAAAGTGGTATAACATCATAAACAAAGTATAGAAAGAATCTTCTAGATGAAACTCGAGCATCATACTCATACAATTTTTAGGTTATACGCATAATATATCTATGTTTGAGCAATTTGAAGGTTAGATATTGTACAAATATACTACGTTTAACGGAAGTTTCATATGTTAATCAAATTCTACATGGTTTTTGTGTTTTTACACTAACAGTAATTGAAAATATTCATTATATTTTGCAAGCACTCAATATTATACCTTGCAATACACATTAGGCTGCAGGGCGTCCAGTCGCATCTCGGAGCTTTTACGTGACTCTACGATTTTTCTGGTAAATTTACATGACCCCAAGTTGTTTGGAAAATTTACGTGACTCTAAGAATGTGACCAAAAAGCTACCCTTATAGTCACGTAATTACGTGAATCTTGGTGCGAATAATTGCTCCGAATGTACAAACCAACATTATAATGAGGGTTTATGGTGTAGTTTAGAAAATCATGCAATACATTAAACATGTATTTGATTGCTTTGATATTCTCAATGACAATTTATGTTGTAAATAAAATTTTTTATTTTAATTAAAAAATTAACGACTCTGAAGTTTATACAAAAATCATGATGACCAAAAAGTATATATAACATGGTCATCAAGTATTGAGATTAGGAATTTCAGACGCTGGTAGACAATTTTTTACATGGCTCAGTTAGTAATAGTTGTAGTTAGATCATATTTTAATTATTTTTTATTTTACATATCAATTTTTTTTATACCGATTATATCAACTTCATTAAGTTTTTTATATTGAAATTCAAAGAAATTTTTTTTGGCTCAGTGCTGTTTATCCGTATTATCAAACATAGATTATTCTTGATCATAACATATGTGTTGCAGTATTTCATAAGCTTAATAGGGTTACATAAATTACGTGAAAAAGTATATAAAACTTTACAAAGTATCTAAATTATTGTATTCTTAATTATTGCATAAAATACATGCTGCATCTCATGTTACATTCTAAGATTTACATGATAAAAGTCACAAATGGTTATATATAAGAAATGAGGATGCCTTTGTGTATTGTATCTACAAACTTTCAGAAAAATTAAGTCTGACGTTTTTCTTTGATAGAATGAACCATTAAACTTAACACTATGGCGCTATAGACTTTATTTTTCATTGTAAGCTTTATATACAAAGTTATGGATTATAGAAAAATAATATTTATTAGTTGACACCTTATAACTAGTAGTAGAGAGAATCATGGTTCTTCATGATTAATTTAGAAATCTGCATTATTAAAAATATACCGCTATTTTGGATTTTTATTAGCAGTGAAACATCAAATAAAACTTACATAAGATACAATAATAATTTTCTAAAGTAATTCTCTAAAAACTCATAAAATGAAAAATTTTCATTTACGTTTTTTGCTTTCTAGTATCAATTTTATCCGTACCAAGCTAAGGGTCCGTTTAGGGTTCGTTTATACTGGAGTCCAGTGGTGGGTACGTCGAAAATTACATGTCACATATGTAATTTTCGACACGTCGAAAATTACATTTTATAAACCGCCATTTTTATACCCGAGCGTAATATTATACGCCGCTGCTGAACTTGCTTCTTTACGTATTTACTCATTCCCGCCTTTACTGCCGCGGTACATTTCGATATAGCCAGAACTGCCATAAGAATTATAGTGCTTTGCTTTGAACCCTTTTTATATAAGACTTGGACACTTAAATAAATTGATATAAGTGCAACACACTGCAATGGATGTTTGGCAGGCCGAAACATTCGGAGTGGTCTAGGTTAGGCTTCGAAGCAAAAACAGAGTATAATGAAAGCGGGAAAAAGGTTAATGTTGCATATTGTTTACAGTGCGAAAAGTGCCTTAAACATACAGCTGCTAGACGATTGAAATCACACAGGTAGGTACTAGACAAATATATATTACTATTCTGCAAATAAAGAACTTTATAAAGACACACAATCTTCACTAAATATGTTCATTACAGGAATGTGTGCAAACTTGACATTAATAAATTGAAGAACTGTGTTAGCGAATGCGTCGATAACGATGGCATTCAAAGTGATCACGTAAATCTTAATGAAGAGTCGGAGAAACACCATGGTGTAAAAAGGAAAGCGAGCACTAGATTAAGTGACATTGATATGAACGTAATCAATAATTCTACTGAGAACGTTAGTGTTAAAAAGTCATTTTTTTAATATTCTCGTCTTGCAATTGAATACTTAAAAATATTTCAGCAAAAGAAGACAAGATTAAAAAGAACTCTAGCAAACCTATTCGGAGGATTGATAAGAACAAGATGGCCAATTTTTTCGATCAGATAAATGATCAAGAACGTAAAAAAATTGCTGAAGCTTTGATAGAATTGTTCATCGCACTTGACATTCAGTTCGACCAGGTTAACTCTCGCTACTTTAAAAATTTCATTCAGCTATTGCGGCCAGCATACGGATTATTATTACCTGCGAGAGAAAAATTGTTTGGAGAGCTATTATCTCAAGTATACGAAAAGCACACCGATAACAAAACAATGGTTTCGAGTGAGATCTTGTTGATAAACAAAGGCGACCAACGATTTAGTGTAACGCTTGATAAAAGCGAACAATTAATGTATGTGAAAACGCAAGATTTCACAAGTGAAACCATAGATGTTCTCGTTAAAAATTCGATTAAAATGGACGAAAAAAAATATGGCACTAACGTTTATATCGTTATTCTTGATTCAAAAGAGACCCGAGAATGTTGTACTGAAAATTATAATTTATTAACTTGTCTATCTACAGAATTACAATCACTTGTGGAATCACTAATCAATTTAGAATTATTAAATGAAGTAGATACTGTGTTAAAAGAGTTTTCCGTATCAGGGGCCGTATTCTATAAGCATTTACGAGAGTGAGAGCTGGTGAGAGCGAGATAGGATGTCACTCTCATCAGTCACCGCTAGATGGTGACTCAGATTGGAGCGAATGACGAGAGAGTCGATGTTTTTGACATGAAATGGTTTTTGATAACCGTATAAAAATGCATTTAAAAATACATATTATTTTATTTAAAAAAATGATAAATAATCATAATATGAGTAATAAAGAAAAATAATAAAGATCTTTTTAATATTTAGGTTTGGTTTATTAATTTTTTAATTATTATACAATCATACACTTTTATAACTAATTCTGTATCACGAATTGTACATTAGAATTTAGAAAAAGCTAAATGCTACCTATAATATTCTTCAATTATTCGATTCCTTTCTGCAATTCCGGCAGGGTGATCCATGTTGCGGTTACGTACTGGTCGATTACGTGGGGCTACTCGTATCACAGGATCATCAACAATGCTGAAAGATAAAAATTAATTTTAAAATAATAATTAGGGCAATAATATATAAATAATTATTATTCACTTTTTATAAGAACTAGTCATACCCGTGTCTTCTTCTGTAATTGTACAATATTGCACAAGCATTTACAATTTCAGCAAACTTCTGTGGTTCATACATAATGTTTCGAGATCTTTTAATGACTCTCCATATATTGGTAAACATTCCAATTGTTTGCACTACACGACAACGTGTTCTTACATGATCATAGGTGTAAGCAGCTTCAGGTGTCCCTTCCGCAGCATCCAATATTGGAGTTAATAATACAGAAGAAGGAGTGTACCCACTATCACCTGTAAAAATAATTTGTATGATTGATTAATAGACACATAAATAATATATAATTATTCTTAGATAAGATACTATGACGAACTTTTTACCTAATATATAGTAATTGTTCTGAGGTTGATCATTTCTTAGAGACTCTACGTATTCTCTTGCATCTGAGAACTGCCAGACATACCTGTCGTTATTACTGCCAGGGCAGATTCGAATATTTAAGATATTGTAATTGGAATCTACAATCTATAAAATAAAAGAAATAATCAATTTTTTATATTCAATTAATAATATAACATGATTAAAATAGAGACTCATTACTTACAATTTGTGCAATTAGTCCATGACCATGTCGGTAATGATAAAATGCTTCTTCATTCTGTGATGGACATGTTATGCATATCACAAAGCAGTCAATGAGACCAATTATGCCTGGTACCCGTATAGTTCTTCTAAAACTGCAAAACATATTTTTGTCAAGTTCAGTTTCAATTAGTATATATGATTAATTATATTGATTAATTACCTTTGTTGAATATTTTGTCTTTCTTGTTCCGTGGTTGGAAAACGTAGATACTGTTCTGCTAATAAATTATTTATTGCATTTATTACCTTTGGTATAAATCGACTAGCAGAAGGTTGACTAATTCGGTGCATAAAGTCCTGACAGAAACCCTTTTGGTAAGAACCCTCTGCTAGAAATCGGAGCACAGATAATACTTGAATGTGAGGTTGTATAGCAGAATTTCTTGCTCTAATCAGTTCATGTTCTATGTCACGAATCAGTCTTAATGCTACTTCAGGTGTAAACCTATGGTTAAATAATTATTTTAACAAAACATAGCATGTGTTCTCTAGTAATGTACATACCTGTAATATTTCCTGAAGTGATTTGGGCACATTGTAAAATCATTAGATGTATCCCTTAACATTTGTCTTTCAAGCTTTAGTAGTTGGAATTGCTGTCTTTCAACTTCCTCATCTTCATATATCCCAAGAATATATTGGTATAAATTGTTGTCCATTATAACACAATGAAGATTGTATCCAAAATATGTGTACGTAACCTAACTTATAAAGGCAGTAAGAATGGTTGAAATCTATAGTTATAATAACTTAAATAAATATAGTGTTTATAGCGTATTGTAAGCGTATACTGTGAATTACAGTGTCAATTATAGCAATTAATTGACAGGTTATGAAAAAATAAATGTTTAATTGGCGGACGTAGCTTATAGATGCAAAACGGAGCACAAGTGTACAGACGACAGAATCAACATCTCCATCTCTCGCGCGCGCTCACTCATCGCTCCTTGATGCTATATTTATATAACCTATTAGCATGTGTATATATGTATACATACATATATATATATATGTACAATTTCTTGTCTGCAGAGTGATCCGAAACGAAAAGAGCTCCGAAACCGTGCCACGTGCATTGCAAAACTGTAATGGCCTAATTTGATATGTACACTTATTTAATACGAAATACCTCGAATATACTATTAAACGTAAGTCTTTTAAAATATTTTTTAAAACTAAATGTAAACATCGTCATCACTTGTTGCATAAACTTACAGTTGTAAGTTAACCTTAAAAAACACAGTTTGTTTTAGGTTTTACCGACAAATTCAAACGTTTTGAATAAAAAAAAAATAATGGCAAGTATGGAAACTAATCGTTTACGATGGGGAGAAAATCAATTCCAATACATGATTCAATTTATGGCAAATAGCACTCCTAGGTCCACAAGGTCAGTAAAATACAATTTGATATGGGAATTATTAACAAAGAAACTGAAGAAAATTGGGCCAGCAAAGAAAAATGTCAGCGGATGGCAAAATGTAAGTTTATCTTTATTTTATATGTTGCTAATTTGTTTACGTAACTTATATCCATTTAGTTGAATAATATTTTTATAATACATTAATTTCATATCATCATTTTTTAAGGTTTGGACGAGTATGAGGAAAAAAGCTAAACTAAAACAAGCTCAATTTTTAACTGCTCTATCCAGAACAGGAAATATCCCACCTACTATGCAACCAAATGCTGATGAAGAGAGGATATGTGATCTTTTTGGACAGCACGGTGTTGGATTGTCAATTGCCAAAGAATTAGGATTTTGTAAGTTTTCTTATTTATTCCCTTAAATATAAGTAGTTTTACTTAAAATAGATTTTTTTTCATTTTAATCTGAAGTAATAATAACAATTTAATGCAATAGTTATAAAATTTTATTATAGAAAGTTAAAATTTTAAGTTAAAAACATGATTTTAGATAATAACAAGAAATTCGACAATGACCATGAGGATGATTATGCAATATTGCAAGCAACTATAGCAGATTTGGACCAAACTATTGATGAATAGAGAAGATTATCCATGGCTGATACATTTGATCATTTTCAAATAACCTTTCAAAAATCAATGCAACTATTTTTAATGACGTATGTATTTTACCTATACATAACCTAATAAGAGATGCCTTACATAAACCTTGTTAAAAATAATATATTTATCAGCCAGAAAATTTAGATGGTTTGACACATTCAATTTATTTAAATAATATTTCGTAACTTTTCAAGGTTGTTAATTAATTATTGTTTTTACATAGTATAAGTTCAAGTTTTCGTACGTTTTTATCGTTTTTCGTCTGCTTTTGTTTCGCGCGTTGTCGCCAAGTTGTCACCGGAAATTCGATCGCTTATAAATTGTTCGATTTCCTATCATTATTAGTTGTCGCGCGTGAATTCGCTCAAACGTCATTAGGCAGTCTTCACATTAAGAACTCGCAAAATTTCATCGTTAGACATCAAAGCCAACATGAGTTCTAAATCAGAGTAAGTAGATTAATAATAAACTCCGGGTTACTCGCAATATAATTCCATCAATATTACCGAAAATTGTATTCCCAAAACGTAAAAAGTCGAAAAAATCGGCGAAGACCATACCGTAGAACGTAATATGCACGTGTTCGTAAACAAAAGACTTCATATTTTTATATTAACATTAACATAACATTTTGAATATAATATTTCACATTTTTTTTATTATTATATCAAAGTAGTATACACATTTTTATGATTTTTTGTGTCGTATTTTTTCAGACAAATGACAACAAGAAGAATGAACAAGGATCAATTGGAAGCCCTAATCAAATTTATGGAAGATAATCCACAGCTTGCAACTGCTAAAAGTAGCCAGTACTCAGATTTATGGATAGAAGTTAGCACGATAGTGAATAGTGTTCCAAATGGGGTTTTTAAGGATGTGGAAAGTTTAAAAAGGGTATGTGCTTATTTTTAACATTCACAATTAATCTTTCTTAAAATTCTTTACAAAATTTAATAAATATTGTTTTATTTTTTAGTCGTGGAAGGATATGATCATCAATGCAAAAGCTGCTTTTACTTCATATATGAATAGAACTTCGAAAACCATCAATGAAAATTACAGTCGGATTCTGGCTTTGACAAAAGACAGTACTGCAGTCGACGATGAAAATGATCAAGAAGTGTACAAACAGCAGTTTCCAGCTTTGGCTAAGTTGAAGGCAGAACAATCTCAGCAACCTACCGTTCAATCTCCAATGTTCATCGATTTGACAAGTGGGCCCTCGGCCAGTACTGGAGCTGTAAGAAAGTCATGCAGTGGTACACCATCAACCTCTCAAGCTGGCTTGGGTTGTTCAACCTACTAAAAGGCAGGGCAAGTCCTTGGGGAATCCGTCTGGTCGATCAACATTTCCAAATGTTCCACCACCCTCTGGTAAGTTTAGAAACATACTTGCATACATGCATAGTTAATACAACTCGATTTAAAATGAAAATCATTTAATATTATTATTTTTACTTTCCAGTTCGAGGAAGTGACTTCATTAACAATTTTAACAATGCTGGAGCACAGCATGTAGCGACCGTTGTACAACAAATTATTGTACTTAGTCAAGATATACAAAAAGTTTTTAAAGATTGTTTTGAAAATTTTGACAATCAATTGGTAGAAAATCTTTCAAAAATGATCAGCGAGGAATTAGTAAAAGCAGTCATTAATATGCAAGCTGCCCAATCTTCTAAAGCTGATGATGATTTTGAAGCTTCGTTGCCAAAAGTGTCTTTCAACAAACTACTTGAAGATGCTACGGCAAAAGTAGAAAAGGAAGAAGAGTTAGATGAAGAAAACTATCCAGTTGACTATCTGGATGAATACAATGACATGGATTGTGAGAACAATGATGGATACGGTTCAAACAATCAATATGATGCAGAAAATGATGGTTTTGAGAATCATTTCAATGGTGCTTACAGTAACTAGTTATTATTGTTCTTGATCATTTTTTTTTAATGTGATTAAGAGAAGTGAAGACTTTCCACTTGTGTGCATTATAATTATTGCGTATAATAATATTGTAAACCTCTTTTATAATAATTAGAAGTGTAAGTTGTATAATGAACCACTCTCAGCGTGGCAGAGAATAGATGATGACCTGTATATCTATTCGTTGTATGTTACAAACAACAGGAAGATTCAAATCATTAGTTATGGGAAGCTGACTAATCCCAACTTGGATTGTGATGTATTTTTTGAAGACCTGTTGATACCTATTACAACAGTAAGTCAATGCTATAGGCTGAAGTATTCAAGTCAAACTAGCCATTCAATAATTTAGATATGTCTTGTATCTTCTGTTATGACTAATTTTAAATTTTTGTATACGTAGAATAAAATTTTTTCTCGAGTTTAGCAAATAATTCTCGAGTTTAGCAAATCCATTTTTGAACCAATTTCATTAACAGCAAATTATTTGCACCCACGATATCAGTTTTAGTAAAAATGATGGATTAACAAATAAGATGCTGCAGTTTATTTTAGAGAATTTAAATGAAGATGGCATGGAAAGTTTTTTTCAATATCAAGAAAAAACTGGTATATTCCAAACGTTGTTTTTAAAACAATACGAGTCTGCCGTAATATTTTGGCGTATTGCGACAACACAAAATCAAAGTTTATCAAAATTTACGTTGCAAATGTTAAAAATTCCTGCATTTACAGTAAACAAAAACAATTCTTTAATAACACGATGTTCTGAGAACTCTTCACAACAAAGTAAAATAACTGAACTGTATCATTTGCTAAAAATGAATGAATAATTTATTATATCAATACAAATAAATAAATGCCTTTTCATATGTAAAATAATTCAAACATATTTTTAACAGTAAAACATAAAATTTAACATTATAATATTTTCCATAAACATTAGTCGTCTTTTATAATTTTTATTGTAAAACTATCTTTTCAAGAAACACATCAGTAATTTTGATTTCATTATTTCTTGATTTTATTCATCAAAAATATCATTTTCAAAATGAGCATTTCGAATATTATCTCTTATTCGCAACGAATAATACAAACAAACTAATTTGGCTGATCGATGAGGCCTCAATCGATTGCGTTTCGTATCATGGGCATATGACCATTACGAGAACAATCGCTCCAATTCACCCGTTGATACGCACATGTTGAATAATTTTAACGCAAGATGACTGAATTCGGGCAAGAAATTTCTCGCAGCCTTCCAAAAAGTTTCCCAGGATTAATAATTTCTATCAAAAAGAATTCTAAAGACTCCAGCTCTATTGCGGTAACTTTCAAGTTCTGTTAAGCCATCAGCTGTTAAATTTTGTGCAAAAAATTCATTCATTTTATTTAGATTTTGCTCTGAATTAGAAAATCTTCTTCCCTGGTATACTGGATGTAAATAATTTGCAGCCAATCCATATTTGTTTATAATTTTAACTAATCGATTCTCTATTAAAACTTCAAAATCATCATTGATTGCTGGCAAATTTATTTGCAACCAGTATTCCATAGAGTCAGCTATAGTTGCAGTATTTTTCTCGCAATTGCGTATTAGTTCGCAAACAGGATCAAGCATAACTAAACTTTCTTGTAACCTTAGCTCAAAATTATCGTCAAATAATAAGTTTCTATTATCATCTTTTATAATAGCGCCATTATTTACTACTAACCACATAAAAGGAGCATTTCGTAAAGCTCGACGAAACACATTTCTGTAACTACGCCAACGGGTATCTCCTGTCAAAATTATTCGATTTCCGCCTGCTTCAACTAATAAATGTTCTAAATTGGGATTCTTAAACTCTTTTAAAAGTGTATTAACTTGTTGCGCAAATGGCACGTCGACCATTGCTTTACAAAGCAAGTTTCCGCTGTGACTATTGCATGTCGTATGCCATAACTCACACATTCGTCCCATTGACATCATATTAGATGCATTGTCCGTTACAACCCCATGTAAATTTACATTGAAACGATCTCTCGCTAAAACTAATGACTGCTGAACAACCTCAATCAAGTTTTGTGCAGTTTCTTGTTTGCTACTAAAATTGAAGGATTTTCAAAATACGTAATTGTCGTGATTTAAACGTATCATTGACACAACATTTTTACCCACGTGAAAAGTCACACATGGTCCTCATGTGGTAATCATGTGGTTTCTACGTGGTTTTAATGTGGTTATCACATGGGATCCACATGATTTTTACATGTTCACCACAAGCTATGTGTGAAATAATCTGACAGAATGCTAATTATGCAAGTGATAACCTCATGGGAACCAAATGAAAACTACATAAATACGACATAAATACCACATGATGACCATATGGGAACCACATGAGTCCCATATGGTCTACTAAAAATAATAATTTTTATTTTTTGTTGTTAAATAAGGTTGTTAATAATAAGAATTTTTAAGCTTAGCCGCCCAGTTTGGGTGTTATCATCCCGATGTTTTCAGTAGACCATATGGGAATCATGTGGTCCCCAAATGGTCATCATGTGGTATTTATGTGGTTTTCATTTAGTTGCCATGTGGTTAACACTGGCATAATTAGCATTCTGTCAAATTATTTCACACATACCTTGTGGTGACCATGTAAAAATCATGTGTGAACCATGTGGGAACCATGTGGGAATCGCGTGCTTCCTTATGGGAACCCACAGCAAAATCACACATAGCTTGTGGTGACCATGTAAAAATCATGTGGGAACCATGTGGGAATCGCGTGCTTCCTTATAGGAACCCACAGCAAAATCACACCTGGTTCCTACATGGTTCCCAACCACATTAAAACCACGTAGAAACCACATGATTACCACATGAGAACCATGTGTGACTTTTCACGTGGGTAGTATTGGCCGAGGAATTTTTCCAACCATCCATCAGTAGCACTCCATCAGTTGGTTCTTCTTTCCTTGCAGAATTAAGAAAAATCTCGTACCTTCCCTGCTAAACATATGCGATTGAATTCGATTGAAATCGATTAAAATTTAATCGAATTTAATCGTTTTAAATCCATTCAATCGACCAGCCGAATTTCGTCGATTAAATTCCTATCGATTCAAATAGTTTTTAATTACAATCGGTTTTAATACGAAAAATAAGTATTAAATTTAATATATTTTTATCGATGTTTATGTCATATTTATTTTAGTGCAGTTGAATTGTAATTTTTTTCACTAATTTTAATCGATTTGAAAATTACTATTTATTACTAAATAGTTTATCGATCCCCAATACTAGTTTTATGAATAGCTCTGAATAAAGTTTAATAGACGTTTATTAAATGAAGTTTAATAAAATGATCAAAACAATAATGATACTTTTAATATTTATTTGTAATTTTGTCAACAAACTTGAATCTTTTTGAATGGTAATTTATAAGTATAATATTGAATCGACCCTAATCTTTGTTATTTAAGGATTGGTTTTAATAGTACTTTAATTTATTCAAATAATGAAAATAATAATCATTTTTCTAATATGATTTGTTCGTGATTTTATCAATAAATTTGAATTAATAATTCGTTTATATAATATTTAATCGATCTCGATACTCTTTTACGGTTAGATTCAATTATACTACAATCAATTTAAATAATCAAAAAAAGAATCCCTGCTAAAAATACTAGATTAATTTAATCGACGTTTTAAATTATCGATGTGAATTGGTTTCAATCGCAATCTGAATATCAAAATGAAGATATTTTTATCGACTTTTATGCGATGATTATTATTTTAATGCAGTTCAATTGGGATTCTTTTAATAAATATGAATCAACTTATTAGTCGATATTAAATCGGTTTAATTTTACAAATAATTTTGATAACCGTTTAAGTGATCTTAATGATCTAAGTTTTGTAATATTCCTTATGAGAAAAAACTTTTATATTTCGATTAGAATCGATTAAATTCATTGCGAAACTAGCCGATTTTAATCGACCCTATGTTTCTTAATATAACCGCTTGGTGTCGCTTCAGATGTTCATACTCGCAAGTGACAAGATAAGAAAGGTCAAATGCAGTAGAAGACAGAATAGATTTATTAACTACAATCGATTTGAATTGAAACTTTATTAAAATCGATTGAATGTATTGAACGACACATGATTAAAAAAAATTCATGTCAATTCAAATCGATTAACACCGCGATACACACATCGATTGCATAGTTGAATATAGTACGATTGAATAATATCAAATGTTATTCTAGATATAATAAATCATTAAAACCGTTTTTCTAGTAAACACAGATACAATGGTTCCGATTTAAATAAGCATTGAATCGATTAAGTGAATATCCTATTACTTATTTATTCTAATCCGGTTTAATCGATATAATATTATCGTTTTAAATCGATTTTAATGCCATCAATATATTACACACGCAGCAGTCTGAATATAATCGCTTTTAAATGTAAAGCGCAGGATTAAGATATAGACTCGAAATCGATTCATTTTTTGTCCATCGATTTCAATCGCATATTTTTAGCAGGGTTCTTTCTAAAATAGACGTAGCCAATGTTTTTCTTGTAGGAGTCTTGTAATTAGGGTTAAGAGCTTGCACAAAATTTTCAAAATAAGTTGACTCCACAATCACAAATGGTATATTACAACCGAAAAAAAATCGGCTAAAAGCATATCTATTGCTCTTGCGTCGTTTGGAGGATGTTGATTTCTATGAATATTAACAAACAATTTATTTTAGTTTTATATAATTGCAAACATTATAAGGAAATGCGCTGTCGACTGTGACTATAAGCTGTTTTTTATTTCTTACCCTTCAGCCATTTGTAAAGTGCCTATTTTAAACAACCCAATTTAATAATAAAGACTGTGTATTACTAAAATTTGAACTGACTTGAAAGCTTGCGATAATGCGTACAGGCGGAGACAAGTGGAGTAGAGAACATTCTCACTATTATACAAATATAAAATGAGGTTAAGAATCTCAAAATATTTTACGACATTTTTGACGGTATAATATACATATTTGACATTTTCGACATTTTCTACGCATGACGCGTCGAAAATATCCATTTCGTGTCGTAAATCCACCACTGCTGGAGGCGGAGAGTAACAACTATAGTTACAACTTTAGTCAAACAGTTGGAAGTAGTTGTCACTAGAGGCGTAGGGCTGCGTCCACACCCAGCTAAAAAAAGTCAATATAGATCGATTAAATTATGAACAAATTCTATGCTAATTCTGAATCCCATTTTTTCTATCAAGACTAGATTAAAATTGATTAGAATCAACAGGACTCAGGAGTCAATATAGATTTTAATACGGAAAACAATAATTAAAGTCGATAGTTACCCTAGTGGAAATGGATTGTGTGCCAAAATGTGCCAAAGTGTGCCATAGTATGCCATAATGTTCCAAAGTGTTCAAATTCGGAAATATATTACTCTTTGGCATACCTTGGTATACTTTGGCACACTCTGGCACACTTCGGCACATTTTGGACACACATCGGTTTTTCGGAAATTGAGGACTTAGAAAATTTTTGTACGAAATCTGGAAAACTTGTATTCCCGACGGATTCCTCTGTTGAGGCATGTTTTTCCAACATTTACAGCGGACAGCAGCTTTAAAGCAATTACGGACAATTGTTAATTAATATTGTAAAAGTACTAAGTATCTAAAGCTGCTTGAAGTACATGAGTTTAAATTTTTGTATTAACTGTAACTAGTACTTGTGGCTCAGTGGTAGACCTTCAGCTTACTAACCCAAAGGATCCAGGTTCAAGTCTTACCGACGCTAGATTTTTTTTGCTTTATTAAATTATTTATTGTTACGTTCTATAACTGGGACTTCAAGCTCCACGCGTGCCGTCGATATGACGGCATCGTGCAGTGGCAATGTTTTGGCGCGCGGGCGGCTGGATATATCGCACTGTACCGAAGTGTGCCAAAGTCTGCCAAAATATGCCATAGTGTGCCAAAGTGTAATAAAGTCTGCCATGCTGTACCATACAGTGCCAAACTGTGCTATACTGTGCCATACTTTGTCAAAAAAGAGATGTTTGTTCCCGAAAAACCCATGTGTGCCAAAGTGTGCCAAAGTGCAGCAAGTTTCCGAATTTGAACACTTTGGCACACTTTGGCACAGTATGTCACACTTTGGCACACTTTGGCACAGTATGGCACACTTTGGCACCCTTTGGCACACTTTGACACACTTTGACACACTTTAGGATACTTTGGCACACTTTGGCACACCCAATTATTTCCACTAGGGTAATACCAAACATTAGTTTCTATTAACTTTTCTAGTTCTTTTTTGTAAAGAATTTCATCGATTCTTATCAATTCCTATCGATTCTATCGATTTTATTCAAGTTCTTGTGCAAAAAATGGGATTCCCCTACTGAAAAAAATCAGATGACAATCAACTGATAATCAACTGATAATCAGCTGATAATCACGCCAAAGGTGATTTCAGCTCAGTATTTTTAATAAAGCTGATAGTTATAAATATGCGTTTACGTGAGATAAAATGTTAATGATATTCAGGTGATAATCATTCAAAATTTGTAACCTTTAATATATTTATTATAAGTTGTTTAAAATAAGTAAAATTTATAAATTTCACACACGAAAAC
The DNA here is from genome assembly GCA_037356405.1 of Nasonia oneida. NCBI lineage: Eukaryota > Metazoa > Arthropoda > Insecta > Hymenoptera > Pteromalidae > Nasonia > Nasonia oneida. The sequence goes on along the minus strand of JAZHPH010000316.1, from coordinate 74,294 downwards.
TCTGGCCGTGAGCTCCAAAATTTTTGAATGATTATCACCTGATTATCACCTGAATATCATTAACATTTTATCTCACGTAAACGCATATTTATAACTATCAACTTTATTAAAAATACTGAGCTGAAATCACCTGATAATCAGCTGACAGTTTGGCATGATTATCAGCTGATTATCAGTTGATTGTCATCTGATTTTTTTCAGTAGGGTCAGCTATATAGCTTCGAATTCAATTAATAATTTAATCAATCTCTTGTGAAGCAAGGCGCAAGCCCTGCTCACGACTTCGATTAGAATTATAAGCGCGACATTTAAACGTATCATTTCATTACTATACTACACTATACTATTTTATATTAACATTATAAGAAATTAAGTTTAAGCAAAATAAAGCATAGGACGTAAAACACACGCATATTCTAAACCTTGTCACTCGAGAAAATAGCCAGCGTTCGCCCGAGACAGGGCAATAAAATAAAACCCTGAGCTTAAGCCGAGAAAAGGAGCACGAAGCACGCAGCGGTAGGCCAACATGCGCAGCACATTTGCAAGAGCGTCATAAAACGCAATTAAACACGAGCAAAGAGATGAGACCCAAAATGTCCCGTAAAATTGCCGGTAAAACCCGGAAAACGTCGCCGCCAAGAAAATTAACGGAAGACGCGGGGAAAACGCCGGGAGGGTGACGCACGGGCCCAACGCCGCTCCCTCTCCACTGCCACATCAGAGCCCCACCTATCCTCCTCGACGGGGAAATTGAGGCGAGTTCTCATTGGCCAAGACGACGTTTTTATCCTTAGGACCTGCCCCTGCAACACTCAGCGGCTTGGACGAAGCCGTTTCTCCGCGGATCGTTAGAACAGCAGATCGAGTCCGACAGCCAAGCTCTCAAGTTCTCTAAAAGCACCGTATTTTTCTATAACCTCATACCTTTGTACACCTCGCAGTTGAAGTTAAAATATATATAGGAGCCAGAAGGTTATCCGAAGCTCCTCCTTACCTAAGCTGAAACGTCTTCTCCTTTCTTGCACTCCGTCACCTTGGATTTCGCTTACGAGAGAGCTTTCTACGCACGTTCGATAATTCAACGATCCCGCCGCCGAGTCACGTTACTCCCTCTCACGACGTCGCGATCTTGGTAAAAATACGCGATATCACACTCTATTGACTGGTTACGTAAATATACCGTCCGCTATACTAGAAGCGCGAATATTCAAAATAAAAAAATTAAATCTAGTTCCTAATATAACTGACAATCTTTCCGTTCCGTTCTCTTCCAGTAGCCCGTCCACTCATTGCCCGCGCGCGAAGCCATCGCGGATACTGGTTTGTTGAGGCGAAGGATTTTTCTCTCTCTTCTCGGAGTTCTGTGCGACCTAAGGAACAATACCTCGAATTGTTTAGGAAAAAGAAGACCTACAAAGGTGAGTTAACAGAAAAGATTGCTGAAACTGGCTTAAACAATTTTGCAAAAAAACAAGAACATGACCGTGAAAATAAGCTAAAACCACTTTTAGACCACCAATTATTTCAACAATGACATTGAGTGATTCCAAATTTGATTACAGATAATTAACTTCACAAAGGGTGTCAAAAAATTAAAGCTAATTAGAAGATACAAGCTCTCGATCCAATGAATAAATGTGTTAAAATAAAATCTCAAAGAACAATTTATAGCCATAATCTTATCTAATGTTACGGAAATATAACTATGTGCATAAAAATGAGCTTCTATATTTGAATACAAGTACAATGATTCTTACGGTGTTTTAGATAAGCCGTTGTATTCACAAGGTTATGAGGTATTATAGGTACAATTTTTGGTTTTGCATAAACCAATGTATGCACACCAAAAATAATAATCATAACCTGAGTTAAACTAAGCAATATCAAATAAATATGCCTATAGGATAGCTTGCTGAATAATAATCCCATCACTTGACTTCAACTCCAGGCTTTAATCAGAACAAGCTCCTAATGTCAGAGGACACTTGACTCGTGTCGTGGTATCTTGTGACTTTGTGCTAAAAGCGTCATAAGACTGCAATGGAACTTCCAGAGTTGCTCAGTGTATGATCGTCTTTCAAAATTGTTTTACATTATCTATAATTATAAATCAAGCTTATATTTTATTTTACCAGTCATGATCTTTTTTATTTAACTATTGTCACGTACTCACTTCTTTTTTCAATGTTCATTCACAAAACCGAAGATTTTATAATATCCATAAGCATTTAGTAGCGCATGACTCTTTTAAAGTAAGAGTATATGCAGTTTTATTGAATATTGCTTGACGAGCTGCTGGAAGAATCTGTTGACAGTTGACATGATCTCAATATCCTCAGTCTCTTGAATGTGACCGTTGATAAGCACTGACATGCAAAGGTCACCCGACAAGTGCCAGACAAACTGTCTACTTGCGTGTGCAAATGTGATGAAAGGCTAGCGTGAGGTTTAATCATCTGTCCGTTCAGGATATAATAGAAAGATTACTCAGACATCCTAGATAGCCCAGTCTCATTTCAATATCCGCTCAGCATCTTTCAGCTGTCACTGTAGCTGTTGTATGTCGTGGTCCTCTTCAGCCTTAAAAGCTTCCATTTTTGTAGATTCGTACGATCTTGATAATTTCTTTTTGATAACTAACTCCTGATGCTGTAAGCACTTCGCTAATTTAATTAAGGATGATATCGCGTCTTTATTAGAAACATTTTACGTTTCTTTCTTGAATCCTACATTAGAGTCAAGTTATCTAAAATTTGCGGAAACACAGAGTTGTACGTGCACGTAATATTATATATTTATAAATTTTGCGACTGTTAAATATATTTAACAATAATTTCCTATAGAGATAGAATTTTATGTTATGTTGTGATGCACAATTCGAAACAAAACCGCGGTGTACAGCTGAGCTGCATAAAACGCGGAATATGGAATGGCCGGATTTCGCGCCTAAATAATCAAAATAATTATGTAACGAATATATTACAAATTACTGCGAATTTAATAAAAACGCAATTATTTTCATAACCCACAATTAAATTGCGATCGATTTGCATTGGTCTAGTACTTTTACAAGTAACACCAGCTGAGAAAACGGTATATCTATGTTAACGTTGTTAACGATTTCGCAATTACTGGTATTTTTTTTTATTACGATAACTGAAAATCATTTCCGGACATTTCCGGAAATTCATTTACGGAGCTTTATAAAACGTGCGCAGGGAATTTCCCAAGCGCACTAATCCTCAGGACCTCAGCACCCGATCCCTCTTACTGCAGCACATCTGAGTTGTCACAGACGCACACATCTGCAACGCGAGCAGCGAAGACGAGTCAGCGATAAGAGTTCGCCGAGCCGTACTACGATGCATAGCGTCCGAATGCATCGTAGACGTTAGCTCAGTGGTTAGAGCTCCCGCTTGTTAATCTCGGGGACCGCAGTTCAAGCCCGCGTCTACTCTTTTTCGCTTTCCAACTCCGTCCGTTACAGAGTCCTTATCCCCCCGCTCTCTCTCTCTCTCACTCTCTCGCTCTCCCTACCTCCCAAAAACAACTTGTTGAGCAGCCGAGGATGAAGCTGCTTGGATCTCAGTCTACATCTAAGCCTCCACCCGGAATATTCTACCTTGTCCCGTACACACTTTTAATGCGGCCTATTATCGGTCTCAAGCCTGAAGAAAACGCAGAGAGAAAGTGTTGTTAATAAAACAATAAAGCATATTTACAGCTTAGAAACTAACGATAGGAGATGAATAAAAAAAAGTTATAGCGGAAACATAACGTCGTACACATCTTTTGCGATTCTGGCTAAGCCAAACGCATAGATTTCTGTTAAAACTACATCTAAAACGTCGACGCTTACAGTGGCGAAATTTAAGTTTGTCTTAACAATTTCGTTGATTTTATATTTATGAAGGGCGTAATATTGTTTGAACGAGTTTACATTTTTCAGAATTTCACGACATAGTTCAGCCTCGTTTCTTTTCAAAGCGTCTTTTATATAATCTAAAATTCAGTCCACGCCGCGATTAACTAATCCCGAATGCTCCTCGAGCTGTTTAAAACGCAAATCGATGCACTCTTTTACCTGGCTTAAGCCAGCGAACGTTTGTTGTTGTATAATTACACTAAGCAGACTCTCGTACGATTTCTGCTTCTTGCACGCAGGCTGTGCAGGTGGATGCTGTTGTGTTTCCTCGTCATGGCCGCCGCCGCCGACACTGCTGATGAACTGCTGACCGTAGTGGGTTGTCATTTCTGCTGTAGGTGCTGATGTTGGTTGATCACTTCCCAGCTGTGTGTGTCGGGTGTCACATACTTGGCTGGCGATCCATTGGCACAAATTTTTAACACTGCTTTGTAGTAACCGCCGTAATACTCCAGGCCTATGGTTGCACGCTTGCAGTTTGATTTGTTGAGCGCGTACGTCGTCGAGTACAACAAGTTGCAGGTGATCGGTTTATTTTTCCAAGACTCGGCACTTCGTGGTGCTGCTGCTGCTGAATCCATTGCAAAGATTTTTTACACACAAGGTCTACTTGACGAGAGTGTTCTTACGACTGATGGCTGGCGACTGCGCCACGACACCTTTATAAAGAATGCGACGACAAAGAGCGAGCGTCAACGAGTCGCAGTTCTTTCTAGAAACAGCCGTTACAGTATTTACATTCCATATTGAAACGAGACACGTTTGATATCGATAGAAGTTGTTTTGTTTAACGCAACCGTCACACCTAGTACGTTTGTATAAACTGCTCAGATAACAAACATCCGGTCTTGACTGTGCAGATCTGATTACAGTAACCCCGTCCTATAGAACTCGTGCGTGGGAATGCGTTGACTCGATGATGGCGATGACGCATTGTTTTATTTTGCATCCTTCTCATGAGCCTTCGATAAAACTTAACGGCTAATGCGTCATTCTTGACAAAGTCTGATGAAAAAAAAACGTAGATATTTTCGCAGAGAAATGCCACTACACATATGATACAGAAACATAATGCAGTGCTCGACACATACTTTAGAATCGACGCTCTGCACTTGTTTTTTATTCCAGTCGAATCGCGTGCAGTTTTTTCCGTGTCGATCAAGATGATGCTTTAATACGGGTGCAACTCCGTAGCTGTCGAAGTAAATTCCGTATCCATTTTTATCTATGAAGATAGCAACCCAGTGTGATCCTGGCTGATCGGACGTGTCGATATTCGTTACAATAACTGTCGGTGTGGATAGCAATTTCAGAACGTGATTAGCAGCGTAAACTCCTATTGAATCGGCTTTTAATCCTCTAATAGCTGTGATTATTTGACGCGTATTCATGTTGATGGCGCATCTACGTACTCTTCTATCTACCGCACCGTCTTTTTTCTCGTCAGCTTCTTTTTTAATTCCGTTCACAACGTCGCTAGCACGAAATCTTTCGGGATAGTGATATCTCTCCATCTGCAGCCGATCGTAATCTAATATAGCTTGGTACATTACTTGGCTATTTATGTCGTACGGGTCGCTTCGATGAGGACTGGCAACGATTGAGTGCATCCACCTTCTGATTTGATAGGCTCGACGCAGTGCGCAAACATTTTTCTTGTTCTCAAATTTCTTGATACCGTGGCTGGTGCACAGCAAGACGTTAGGGAATTGCATAGAGAGTTCGTCAAACGAAGGCGCACTAAAATCTTCTAAATTGATGATTCTTCGAGCCACTACTTTTTCCAAAAACTTGGCTTTTGCCTGGCCACGCACGTATATACGACGCGCGTCTTTCACCAAGTTGCACAGATTACGACTCAGATTCTTGAAGGAGATATCTCTGTCGTGCCACTCTAAACCGTGTACATCGAGAGTGCAGTAATTATTCGTCTGCTGCATATCCGCGGGTAATTCGGTAAAACTGCACCGTGTGCGAATGATCCAATGACCAACTGTACGGCTCTGGAGAGATAAAACTCCGACTTCTTTGGGAATAGATTTTTTATTTATATCCCGAAAGCCTTGAATATCGATCACGCAGTCCGTCATGATGACGATGATGCTGTTAATGCTCGAGTACGTTAGGTGCTGGCTGTTTCGAGAGGGAGACTAACTGCATACTGTCAGCGCGCTTGCCGTATGAAGCGCGAATCAAAAAAAATTTTTTTTTTTGAGGCGCTGCGATTGAGTGTGCGTGCGCATCAAGCGCTAAAATCCGTTACGATTTGGCGGCTAGAGTCGATTTCCAGAACGTTGTCGTACTCTGCGTAAACGATACAGTTGATAGCAGTGAGGAGAGCCGTCTCAAATCTCACTTCTATGCGTATGCTACCCGAGCGCACGATATTCCAATATGTGGCACAGTGTGCCGATAAATCAGGAGTGAGATCGAAGGCCGTCAAAAAATTGCCTTCCTAATAGTTGTAGCGATTGATGCCAAAACCTTCGTTGAGAAAATGCACGCCTGTGCTCGTGTAAAGTGTTTGAAAAGCGTCAATGTAGAGTTTGTCGAGACCCGTGAAACGTGGCTGCAAAGGTTTGCTTGGAATTTGTACGCCGTCGGCGTAGAGAGAAATATAATTTATAGACTAGTGTTGAAAATTAAAAGGGTTTAACGCGCGGTTTCCGTTGAATGCTTTGTTTTCCACAAAGCTCAAGATTATTCTCTTCGGCAACTGACCATGTATAACGTTGTCGATCGAATCGCCCAATATTCCCGAGTGAAGAGTAAACGACTTAACTTCAACTCTCGTTATGGGATATTTAGCCGTGGTTTTCGATAACGCTTGCGCATGAGCCAGTAAAACTTCAGGGCTGATTTTTAGTCTGCGAACTATGAGTGTAGCTTCTTTGATGCAGAGTTTGAATTTTCCATCGGCTGTCGCGTCCATCAGACTAAAAGCATCCTTACTCCTCACTAGACGTATGCGCATTTTTACGCCATTAATCAACATTTCGTCGAATCAACAGAACGTCGATTCTGTGTAAAATTGCGATTTTACAGCCCTTTGTTCACGATCATAGGTGCTGTGGCAGTGCTCACCGCATTAGCTGGCGAATCAAAACCGCCGCTCGTGTCGTCGTACCACAGACTCGCTATAAGATGTGACTCTTTAGCAGCCGGAGCGTTGTTGAGAAGCGTCTCGATGTACGCTCTGTAAGGATAGGCGTTATTAGGCGGTGAAACAATTTTCTGATTGAATAAAACGTCAATCTGATTGAACATTGAATGCATGAAATTGTTGATCCGTCCGAGTTTAAGGTCTTCGGTTGTTGCGGTAGCCTCGTCAGCGGATACGATTTTAGCTTGAACATGAAGTATAGTGTGAGCCAGATCAAAATAATGCTCGCTACCTGCTGGCACGACAAATTCCAATGGTGCATCGACATTGTCGCTAAGAGACGACGCAGGCTTATAATGCAGAAAGCTGTTGCTTTCAATGGACGTTTGGGTGGCTGGAAGCGTGAAAAGATCCAGCTCGCTGGACATGCATTTCGTCGAGTGAGAATGTAAAAATGCCATTTTTACCCCAAACTAAATACGCCTAGGACCAAAAATATCCGTAACACTTCTCAAACTCTGCTGATGCTGCTGCTGAGTACTTCTCTTTTTAGGCCTCTTTTTCGTTTTTCTCGTGACTCTCTTCTTCCGTCCTGCCGTATGTTGTTTGCGTTTTTTGCTAGAGCCGATTGTACTAGATGTACGTGTCTTTTTCAACTGACGCCTTCGACGCATTGCGCGTGATTTCTCACCAGAGCTTTCATCATTTCTGCTATCATTTCACCGGCTTTTCTCTTCAATTTTTTTCCAGACTCTTTAGTACGATATTTGAACGCCTCCTTGAAATTCGAGCCGTTGTTTGCAACGTCGTCCAACACGTTGATGACTGTGCGCACAGCCTCTTTGCCCACAGCTCTGGCACCGGAAGCGATGTACGGAAGAATTTTGCGAAATAAACCTCCGGCCACGCACCTACACCTCGTCCCCGCTGATACGTTGAACCGGAATAGACGTAGTAGCGTGTGTAGTGACTCATCGTGACATAGCGTTGCTCTCTTTCTCTCTCTCTCTCTCTTTCTCTCTCTCTCTCTCTCTCTCTCTCTCTCTCTCTCTCTCTCTCTCTATCTTTCTCATCTATATTAATGAGATTATCTCAGTACTTCGACACTGTAGTAAGTCGTATATGCTGTTTGCTGACGATCTCCAAATATATATACAGTGCGCGCCTGGCGATATTGGCCGAGCTGTTGCATCCCTTAATGAGGATGCCAGCTGTATAATTAAATGGTCTCAGGATAATGGTCTCCTCTTGAATGTTGCCAAAACGAAGGCTATAATTGTTGGATCAACCCAGCACCACATGCGTCTTGATCTGCAGCGAATTGAATCCATTGTCGTGGACGGAGTACCGATTCCTTTTGACGATTCCGTGAAAAACCTGGGCTTAATGCTTTCTAAAACTCTCTCTTGGAATGCTCATGTATCTCGCACCTACTCTAATGCGCATTTTGCTCTTTATCGCCTTAGGTTTAAGGGTTATTGTCTTCCTACTAGCTTAAAAACCCAACTAGTCAACGCTCTAGTTCTACCGTATATTGACTACGCTTGTCTTGTTTATATGGACCTTGACCGGATTACATTAGCTTAAGTATATTATTGTATGCCAAATATTGTCCACTGCTGTGCCATCGAAAAATTTGTTATTAGTTGCCATCTTTATTTGTATTTCTATTCCTGCTATGCTGTATTATTTGCTCCTCACCCTACGGCCTTTTGGTCACGGCGTTAATAAATCTGTTTATCAATCTTTCTCTCTCTCTCTCTCTCTCTCTCTCTCTCTCTCTCTCGCACGCACACACTCGCACACCCTCGCTTAACTCATCCTCACCTCATCATCACACTACACTTCTACTACAACTGAAATCCGATACTATTATTATTTCTGTAAACTTACTACTCCTGCTGTACATAATTGATCGTACAACACATTGTATGTAAAATAAAACCAATTAATCTAATCTAATCTAATCTCTCTCTCGCGCTCCTTTACTTTGTCAAATTTTTAACCTGTCTCTGAGCGAGGCACGCTTTCCTTCAGCCTGGAAATCATCGATCGTAAGAGCACTAAACAAAGTTAATTCTCCAACAGCTATAACTGACTACCGTCCGATCTCTCTACTCTGTTTCCTGTCCAAGGCACTAGAGTGGCTGGTGCACAAGCAAATCTCTGAATATCTTGAAACAAGACTCTACCTTGACAACTTCCAAACTGGCTTTCGCACTGGCCACAGCAGGCAGACTGGCTTAATTAAGCTGACTGATGATGTCAGGCTTGGGATAGACAGGAAGAAGGTCACTCTGCTACTTCTATTTGATTTTACCAAGGCGTTTGATACTGTGTGTCACGTCAAGCTACTCGGAAAGCTATCCCCTTTCGACTTTTCCAAGCAGGTTATCCTCCGGCTTGCATGTTACCTCACGGGAAGAGAATAGGCTGTCATTGGTGACAACAACAAACTCTCAACTTTTCTACCACTAAACACCGGTGTTCCACAGGGGTCAGTTTTAGGCCCCTTGTTGTTCACATTGTACATCAACGATATTGGCTTTTGCCTAGATTCAGATGTGTCCCATCTATTCTACACGGATGACCTGCAGATCTACAGCCAATACCACCTCGAGGAGCTTGATTCCTGCTCTGTCAGGATGAGTGCTAACGCCGAGAGGATAATGGGCTGGGCTGCATCAACTAGTCTTAAACTTAATGTCCTTAAGACTAAGGCAATCGTCCTGGGTTCCCCTACTATATAAATGCTCTACCTACTACTGCTAACACCTATATAAATATAGGGAGAGCCCGGGTCGACTACGAATCATCGGTGCGCAATCTGGGTTTGGTGCTAGACTCCAAACTCACGTGGAAAGAGCACGTTACACAAATTTGTAAACGTGCTCACTCTTTAATGTACCGTCTCTATTTCTTTAGGAAGGGCACTAACCTCAGGTTGCGCCAACACTTGGTGCAAGCACTCCTATTTCCCATCATCGATTACTGTTCACTGGCTTACTGTGACCTGACACAGGAACTTGATTTGAGGCTGCAGAGGCTTGTCAACACGGGGATCCGTTATATCTACGGTGTAAGGAGGGACGAGCACATCTCCCCTTATAGGCGTGAGTTGCTATGGCTTACCACCGCCGGACGTAGGAAATACTTCATGGCCTGTTTTCTAAGGAAAATGTTCAACACCTCCGTACCTATCTACCTATTAGCCTATTTTGACTTCCACGTGGCGCTCAGGCCTGTAACGGGTGAGGTGACCCCCCTGGACATCCCGTCCTTCAAGACAAAGACGCTGAGGAACTCATTTCTTATCAGTGCTTCCTGCCTCTGGAATAGCCTACCATCTCACCTTCGCAACACACTATCCATATCACACTTTAAACAAACAGCTAAATCATACTTCTTTAAATTGGAAAACACGCAAACATGACACAAACTTACACACCCATCCATCTCATTTCACCTCATTCCATTTACTCTTCACACTATCACTTCTTACACAACTATTTTTTATATTATCTGTATTTTACTATATTTAAATATGTACAACATAATGTACAACAATAAAAACTGCGACGTGTAGCCTGTTTTGGCTGCACGTGCACACGATACACTTATAACGCGCGAATAATATTGTTCCCTGCTGCAAGTTGCAAGCAGCAGGGGGTAACAAAACACTTGTTGTTGTGGCGCCGAGGAGTATAACCTCACCTGCTAACCACGCGGAGCAGCGGTGGCTCCCCTGCAGGGTTAGCAGGAGACTATGCCGGTAGGATAGTGCCGCTGCGTTTTGCCCGGTGTTGTCGGGCTGCTGTACCGACACAGTCGCCACTCACCTTCTCCTGTAAACACCAGGAGTCGTGTCGCGACCCAGGACGCGAGATCGGGACGACACTGAATGAAGTGACGAGTGCGCATCGTCGCCGCGCAGAGATGAGCACGCCGCGATAGCACGATGGGCCGAGCGGGAGAGGGAAATAGAGACGATGCGAGTGAGAGAGAACGCGCCGCGGGAGAGCGTGCGCGGAGAGAGGGATTTGCGCGCGAATATATGTATCGCCGCGAGGTTGACGCGACTAGTGGGGGGAGCGAGCCTACACCACTAGCGCGCACTACTATCAGGGCCATGTCGCCGCATCGGTGCGACCCAGTGCGCCAATCGGAGTCCCGTGTACCGCGACTGCACGGTGACTTAAACCTAACTTCAGAACGAAATGACGCCGCGGAAGTATAGTACGTGTCAGCGTTGTCTCTCTCTCTCTCTCTCTCCCCCATTGGACGTAAAAGGAAGGGAGCGTCCGCGTAGTTGACGCCGGCGATGTCGCGCCGTAATTAATTCATATAGAGGGCGCGGATTGGGGTTTTTCCGGGAACGCGCAGGGTAGAGAGAAGAAGGAGACTTCCTTCTTGATCAGAATCGTCTCAACCGTTCAACGAACAGGACGCTACCGCTAACCGAGCCCTTACCAAGCCGAGAGAGGAAGAGAGAGTTGGAGAAACCGTTGGTTGTTGGAAAGTCAAGGGGAGAAGTAGAAGAATACGTAAGTTGTTACATACTCGGCACACTACCACAGAATTGATGTTTGGTGAGTGTTTGGGGTTTTGGCGTTAGCGAAGTAATTAACGTCGCGTGGCGTGCCTGGATATAATAATCATTTCGCGTGCGTTGAGACGCGGTAGATCAAAGAGATCCCGCCAAATTGGTAATATTATCGAGACGCTGTCGATTGCTTTACAATTCAGCTAAGAACTCGAAATAATTTAAGCCGTCTGTTGATCGCTAAGCGATCCAGCATTATTCGGAGAGAGTTTTAAGCCGTTGTGTATCGGTCACGATCCAGCAACGATCTTGGGTAATGCGTAGCGCCGCTGTTGATCGCCAAGCGATCCAGCTGTATAAGAGAGAATATCGAGCCGCTGTCGATCAATCGATCCAGCACATCACAATACGAAGGTCAAAACGCCGTTGATACAATAAATCCGGCAACCCGAGTTCTTAATAAAGCGTCAGTTGGCGTCGTCGCGGGGCGAACGGCAGTAGCGTAGTTCCCCGACGAATATTAGTCGTGGTCCCGAAATACTGACGACCGTGCTTTATCGCGACAGAATCGCTCTATATTAGTCGGTTGTCGAGACGTTCGATAAGATTTTCGCGCTTTCCAACACGTAACTATTGCATCAGGACGAGTGCAAAAAGGAATTACCATCGAGGCCAGAGAGCAAGTCTAACGGTTAGATGCCATCTTGAGGGACGCCGCTTCCTTGAACGCGACGCTGACGCTATATTGGGGCGATACGAATACGGGTTGTAGAGTCACGACAAAACGGTTGATCTTGTTATATTTATAGTCGAAGATCGTTGTTTATTTAGTCAATCCAATTACCGATTGTGACAAATGGTTATCTATTGACGTCGTGTAGTAGCAAGTACTATCGCGCGTTTGATTCCAAATTGTATTCAGACCAAGTCTGATCCGAACTGGGGGTTGCAGAATATACGAATATTGTTATCCAGATTAAACAGTGTGTAATAAGCTTTATTTCTACACCTCTGCCACGCCAGGCGTACCTGTTCCCATACCTACACGTTGTCCCCTTCTATAGATGTAAGAGTCCGCGGTACGAAAATCGTAAAAAAGTGTAATTTGATAGTTTGCGTCATCGGAATCGGTTATAAAAAGCGCAACATCACAATGGCGCCCAACGTGGGGCATGAACGTTAGGTAACGACAGACAGTTTTGCTGTTCTTTTCCCTGGCGTGGTAAGTAGGAGGTTTATTGGTAGTGTCAGTGAAATAGCGTGAAGCCTAAGTCGACGGGTCATTTACCGTTTGTTTGATCGTCGTAGAGATGCCTATAGGTGCAGGTGGCTCTCGACGGAAAAACTTGACCGTCGACAGCGTTGCTCAACAGTCCATCATTCAGATCAGCAATCGTAACAATCTTTGTCTGCCGAGAGCGCTCATTGTAGGCGAGGCGAAAATCGCGCTTCAGACGAGCGATACCCCGGCGCGCGGCGATGCGAGCCGAGTGGAAGTCATCCGTGACGGTCATAAGCAACTACAGCATGAGCGAGCTGTAAAATTGTGCCAGGATGCCGGTGTTAATGTACCTCGCGAAGGCTGTGGTGTTTAAGTGTACAAGAGCTTCGTCATTTCCAGCATTATTTTACTGCTCGTGGTACAGCTTTAGTTGCTTACGAGAAAGACTCGATGGACAGCGGTGAAGCACCATTTTTTGACGGACGCTGCGATGCCTGCACAACCGTAATTTTTTTGCTCTACTCCGAACTTCATTACGACGTGATCGTCAATATTTTTAGAGCTGTGAAGGCAAAATTTGTCTGTACTTATTGCAATCGCGGCTACAGTAATATCGAGGATCACAACTGTAGGCAGCTGTGTTTGCGCTGCTTCGTCTCGCCACCCTGTAGCGAAAACGAAGCTTTACAAACATGCTCATCGTTCATTCGCAGTTTTTTCGGCGATGTATGTTTTCGCAACCATTCGGTTGCGGGAACATACAAAGCGAAGCACGAGCGATTATACGATGTGCTGCAGATTTATCTTACCTGCTGCAAAAGCGTGAACCGGCAGCGCGGTAAGCACGAGTGCGGCAAAAATTGGTGGCGACATTGCAAGTCGACACACGGTTATAATCAACACTATTTTATACAGACGAAAAAAATGATGCATCAGCGAAAAATCTTTATGTTTTCTACGATCTGGAAACGAAGCAAGAAGCATCGTATCGAGGCGATGAAAGCATAAAGATCCACGTCCCGAATGTCTGCATTGAACAGCAAGTCTGCACGGAGTGCATAATTTCTGACGACATTACATCAGAATGGTGTCCCACGTGCGGTGTGCGCGAGCATGTATTTACCGAAGATTCCGTTGGTCAGCTGCTACAGCTTGTAGTACGCGACAAAACGGACTTTGAAAATATAATATGCATCGCGCACAACGCAAGAGAGTACGATGCGCAATTCGTTTTACGGCGGCTTGTCGAACGTAAAATAAATTGTACGCCAAGCATCATACTGAATGGTCAGAAAATACTGTGCATCCGGTATGAACTAACAAAGTTCATCGATAGTCTCAGCTATTTTCAAATGAAGTTGGCTGCGGTGCCTGCTACATTCGGTTTAAGTGAGAGTATGAAAAAGGCTGTTTTCCTCACTTTTTCAACATCTTGGCTAACGCCGAATACCGTGGCGCCATATCGGATGCGCACTATTATTCGCCCGACATTATGTCGTCGAGCGAGCGCGAGCAGTTCTTGCTGTGGCACAGCGAGGTGCGTGCAGCGATCGCAGTATTCTATTTCAGCAAGGAAATCGTCTACTACTGTCGCATGGAGGTGACGATTCTGCGTCGCGCGTGTGTGGCTTTTAGAAAAATTTTTTTCGAGGTCGGAGACACGAATTCGTTTGTAGTGGCTACTACAATCGAGTCCGCGTGCTCTCATCTCTATAGAAAAAATTTCTTAAAGCCACAGAATATAGGAATAGTCCCCACGGGCGAGTATAGACGCGCTGACAAGCACTCCCAAAAAGCCGTGGAGTGGCTGCTGCAGTGCGAGCGAGAAATCGGTCGCGAAATCCTGCATGCAGGCAGAGCGCGCGAATATCGGCTTCGCGAGGGATTTTTGGTTGATGGATTCTTACCATCTACCAATCCAAGAAAAAATCCCATTGTTTTTGAATACCAGGGCTGCTATACGCATAGCTGCCCTGGATGTTTCAAAAACAATCGCAACAAGCCGAATGCCTGGGGACGTACTTTCGACGCGTTGCTCGAAAGTACACGCGCTAAAATCGCGCAGATTCAACAGCTCGGCTACGAGACGCGCGTAATTCGGGAGTGCGAGTTTGACAGAGTAAAGCGCGAAAACCCCGAAATCGCCAAGTACGTGTCGGAGCATCCGCTCATCAGCAAAATAATGCTTAATCCTCGTGACACGTTCTTCGGCGGACGGACCGAAAATTTCGTCGCAGTTTACGATGCTAAGCCAGGCGAGCGTATTCTTTATACAGATATATGCTCGCCGTATCCTTACGTTTGTAAACTAGGCAGATTTCCGATCGGTCATCCAAAGGTTTAGGTCGGCGAGGAATCTGATGAGCTGACGGGTGGCAATCTCAACAATTTTTCGGCCATAGATGGGCTGGTAAAATGTAAGGTTTTACCGCCGAGAAAATTGTATCAGCCTCTTTTGCCGATAAAAATGCACGGCAAGCTTCTCTTCGCACTGTCTCGTACATGCTGCGAAGAGATGCGGCGGAGCGATTATTGCCACCCGGATGCGAGTCAGCGAGAGTTCAGCGGAACCTGGGTGGCGGATGAGCTGCGAAAAGCCATTGAACTCGGCTATACTATAACTGGAATATTCATCATATGGCAGTATAGTATGACCGAGTACAATCCGCTCACAGGTGAAGGAGGACTTTTCGCTGGCTACATCGACACTTTCTTGCGATTAAAGCAGGCAGCATCGGGGTTTCCAGCTTGGTGCGTTGACGCGGAATCGAAAGTGCGTTACGTTCGCGAGTATCGCGAAAATGAGGGGATATCGCTCGATCTCGAAAAAATCGCGAAAAACCCTGGCCTGCGCACTGTTGCGAAGCTCTGTCTGAACTCGTTCTGGGGTAAGTTCGGACAGCGCGATAATTTAAAACAGACGGTGATCGTCAAGGAGCGCGAAGACCTCCTTAAACTTCTAACGGCCGAGGATAAAGAGGTCTTGAGTCTCCTGCTGGTCAACGAGGAGGTGATGTACGCGAGCTAGCAGTGCATTAATCTTAAGTTTAATTCTATTAAAAGATTGTCAAATCACACTGTCGTCATGCGAGAAGAGGTCAAATCGTGCAGCATAGTTCTAAAAAAGCGTAGGTATGTTACTCCGGGGTTATCGCTCCCGTACAGTTACAAAAGTGAAGTATAGTATGTAAGTTGTTTGTGAATAAATAAAAGTAAATTTAAGAATCTCGTTTTTGTATTAGTTTTTAAGTAATATAAATTGTTCTGCGTTATGTTTAATATATTTATAATAAAAAAAAGGTATTTTAAAATTTTTCTTGTAATTATAACATCCTTCTCTCTCCTTTACCCACTCATCATCGCACGCGTATACGCGGCCCGCGCCCGTGCCCGCCGCCCCCCGCGGTTGAGGAATAATATTAATAAAAAGCGCTTTTCGGGAAGAGAGCGCTTTAGTCGAAAAGATGGCTAAGCGTTGGAAGCATCCTTTTACGGCGTGCATAGCAGGACCGACAGGAGCTGGAAAAAGGTGGTTTCTGAAAAAATGTCTCGAGCATCTGCCGCAGATGTGCAATGCTCGCTTCGACAGGGTTCTGCTCTACTATACCGAGTGGCAAGAGACGTAACGCAGTGAATTCAAAGTTGGTGGGAGTGCTGCTGTACCTATCGAGTTTCGAGTTTCGAGTTTCGAGTTTCGAGAGAGAGAGAGAGAGAGAGAGAGAGAGAGAGAGAGAGAGAGAGATTAGATTAATTGGTTTTATTTTACGTACAATGTGTTGTACGATCAATTATGTACAGCAGGAGTAGTAAGTTTACAGAAATAATAATAGTATCAGATATCAGTTGTAGTAGAAGTGTAGTCTGATGATAAGGTGAGGATGAGTTAAGCAAGAGTGTGCGTGTGCGTGAGTGAGAGTATGATGTTTATGTGTTTTCGAGCTCGAGGAAGTGCTCTTTAGTCAGTTTCTTGAAACCTGAGATAGAAGCAGTGTTGAGGATGTGTGATGGTAGGTTGTTCCATAGGTATGAGGCGCTGATATGAAACGAGTTCCTCAGCGTCTCCGTCGCGAAGGTAGGAATATCCGGAGGTGTCACCTCCCCCCTAACAGGCCGGAGTGTCACGCGGAAGTCGAAGTATGCCAGTACATATGATGGTACAGCTGTGTTAAACATCTTTCGTAAGAAACAAGCAGTGAAATATTTCCTGCGTCCTGCAGTGGTTAGCCACTGCAGCTCCCGCCTGTACGGGGACATGTGATCATCTCTCCTTACACCATAGATGTACCGAATTCCTGTATTCACGAGCCTCTGTAGTTTTAAGTCAGGTTCCTGCGTCAGGTCACAGTATACAAGAGAGCAATAGTCAATAAGGGGTAACAGGAGCGCTTGCACTAAGTGCTTGCGCAACCTGAGATTGGTACTCTTTCTGAAAAAGTAAAGCCTGTACATTAGTGAGTGAGCACGCTTACACACTTGTGTAACGTGCTCCTTCCACGTAAGTTTAGAGTCGAGCACCAATCCCAGATTACGCACGGAGGATTCAAAGCTGACCTGGGCACCCCCAATGTTAATATAGGTGTTAGCTGTTGAGGGTAATGCGTTTATGTAGTAGGGAGAGCCCAGGACGATTGCTTTGGTTTTAGCAACATTATGTTTCAGCCTGTTCCGTGCAGCCCAGCCCATTATCCTTTCGGCATTAGCACTCATCTTGTTTGATAAAGAATCTCCTCAAGGTGGCATTGACTGTAAATTTGCAAGTCATCCGCATAGATGAGGTGGGAAACATCGATATCAAGTCAGAAACCAATGTCGTTGATGTACAATGCGAACAGCAAGGGATCCAGAACGGATCCCTGCGGGACGCCGATGTTGAGACGCCGAGGAGAAGAAAGCTCACTATTGTCACCAACGACGGCCTGCTCTCTCCCAGAGAGGTAGGAGGCAAACCAGCGAATGACTTGCTTTGAGAAGCTGAAAGTGAGAGAGAGAGAGAGAGAGAGAGAGAGAGAGAGAGAGAGACAACTCGAGAGAGAGAGAGAGAGAGAGAGAGAGACAACGCTGATACGTACTATACTTCCGCGGCGTCATTTCGTTCTGAAGTCAGGTTTAAGTCACCGTGCAGTCGCGGTACACGGGACTCCGATTGGCGCACTAGGTCGCATCGGTGCGGCGACATGGCCCTGATAGTAGTACGCGCTAGTGGTGTAGGCTCGCTCCCCCCACTAGTCGCGTCGGCCTCGTGGCGATACATATATTCGCGCGCGAATCCCTCTCTCCGCGCGCACTCTCCCGCGGCGCGTTCTCTCTCACTCGCATCGTCTCTATTTCCCTCTCCCGCTCGGCCCATCGTGCTATCGCGGCGTGCTCATCTCTGCGCGGCGACGATGCGCACTCGTCACTTCATTCAGTGTCATGCGCAGTGCTCGTCCCGATATCGCGTCCTGGGTCGCGACACGACTTCTGGTGTTTACAGGAGAAGGTGAGTGGCGACTGTGTCGGTACAGCAGCCCGACAACACCTGGCAAAACGCAGCGGCGCTATGCTACCGACATAGGCCAACCCTACAGGGGAGCCATCGCAGCTCCGCGTGGTTAGCAGGTGAGGTTATACTCCTCGGCGCCACAACAACAAGTGTTTTGTTACCCCCTGCTGCTTGCAACTTGCAGCAGGGAACAATATTATTCGCGCGTTATAAGTGTATCGTGTGCACGTGCAGCCAAAACAGGCTACACGTCGCAATGCCCCCCCCCCCTAAACCAAAGTTCCCACGGAAATTTGGGTTACCGGGTAGGGAAGACTGCTTCCCTCTGGAACAGATGCCAATGGTACCTCCTCTGGCCCGATGTCCTATGGTCCCGCAGCTTCATCCGGAAAATTCCGTCGCGAATTTCAAATTCTATGACTACGACGAACAGAACGGCACGGCGTAGTATTACTCCCAAAAAGTATTACTCCCCGGTTCAATTTAAGGAAAACTCTTTATTAAATGCAAAAAAAAATAAAAAAAAATGATAAACAAACTGAAGAGGAGCCCCTAAACGTTGCTCAGATGCGACCGGAGCAACGCCAGGACCTCTGGCGGAGCCGTCGCTATATTTTGGAGGGCCTCCCTCCAGAGACTCGGCATTTGCGGTCCAGGTCGGCCCGCTCCTCGGTCCGTCCTGGGTGGCATCATATGAGGAGCTTCACCTTCCGGTTCTCCCCGTCCTCTAGGGCGAAATCCCTGGCGGCGCAGATAAATCCCGTGGGCTTCTCGACACCGCGGACAGTTTGCCAGGTTGGTTTCCTGCCGGCCACAGTTGAAACAGAACCGACTCGGCCGCTCCCGGCATTCCGTCCGACGGTGTCCCAGCTGCCAGCAGTTAAAGCACGTCCGGAGAGGCGGGTCAACTGTGGGGTCCGTCGCGATGGGCGTCAAACCCCGGAACATTACCCCGTCGAGCCGCACCGCGGTCCTCCGGCGCGATGAGCGCGAACGCGAACGAGAGCATTCGTCGTCCCACCATAGCGACGGGGCACCGTGCCGGTGCTAGGGCTCCCGCTCGTGTCGCTCTCGGCACCTAGAGACGGGGCATCGGCGGAGCATTCATCGGCGCGGGAGGTGGCGTGTAGAATGGGATATCCACCTGAAATGTGGCGAACAGTCAGCACGTGGGCCGGTGGCGTTAATTTGATGGAATACATACCTCCACAGCCTCCTCTGCTGCCACCTGCCACCTCCACAGTAATTCAAAAAGGCGAAACCTTCGTACTCGACTGCATAGCAGTATTCACCGCGTGACGAAATTCATGTAGATGCTGATCCCAGTTGCGGTGATCTTTCCCCACGAACGTCGCAATCATCGTTTTAAGGGTTGGGTTACTCCGTTCCACCGGATTTGCCTGTGGGTGATACGGAGGAGTCGTCACATGTTTGACGCCATATTCATTTAGGGTATCTTTTAGGGTATTATTAATAAATTCCTTCCCGTTGTCAGTCAATAGAAAATCGGGAGTTTCCCAGCGGAATGAAATTAATTCTTCAAAGGCCTTGGCTACTGCTTGACCCGTCGCTTTCCTAACTGGCTTTAGTTCCACCCAACGCGTGAATAGATCTTGGAAAACGATCAGATAGTTGTACTGGCTTTTACTCGTGGGAAATTCCATCAAGTCGGCAACTACTACCGCCCACGGGCGCTCAACGATTCTCTGACCCATTAGACCGGCCGTTCCTAACTAAGAAGTTTTATATCGCTGGCATTCGTCACACTCCTGATGGTTACCCTTATTACCGGTGAAGAAAAAATAATAGTAAAATTACGTTTTCAAAACACAGGATTGCAGATAATAGTTTTGTCGTACTGTATAATCCATATTTATTATTACTTTTAGAATGTCATATTAATGTAGAAATATGTAGTACGATTAACGCTATAAAATATTTGTTCAAATATTTTTATTAAGGTCCTGATACAGCTCTTGTAAAATTTGCAGATGAACATAATCCTGGTAATATAGACAATGTAAACGAAAATAACGATACATATAAATATGATGAAATATCACAACATCTCCCCACCAGATATGTATGTGCACCTGAAGCTATATATCGCATATGGGGATTTTTACTACATGAGCAATCTTATGTCATTAAAAGATTAGATGTTCATAAAGCAGATGAACAATATGTTTATTATCAAGAAGGATGTAAACACGAAATGATTGATAAAAATGTCAATACTACATTAACATCTTGGTTTAAATTAAATAAAGAAGATAAAAATGCAACGCAATATTTATATCACGAAATTCCGTACCATAATATTTTTGATAAAAAAAAAATGGAATAAGAGACAAAATTTATAAATCCTCAGTAGAATGTATTTTGTAAATCCAAATAAGCGTGAAGCATTTTTCCTACGACTTTTATTATTACATGTACGTGGTGCAAAATCATTTGCGGATATACGTACTGTAGATAAAATTATTTATAATAAATATGGAAATTTTATATCAAGAGGTGTTATTAGTACTGATGAAGAATGGAATAAATGTTTGGCAGAAGCTGCAGTATTCAAGTTTCCAAAATCCATGTGTGAACTATTTGCATACATTCTTGTATTTCAAAGACCTATTAATTCGTTAGAATTATACGATAAATATAAATGCCACTTTATGGACCCGAAATTACCAAAAATTCAAGCAGAACAAAAAGCTTTCAAAAACATAGAAAGTATTTTATTATTACATGGTGTAACGGGGTGAGACTCGACGTGAGAGGAGAAAATCACAAAAGGAGACGCCGGGATCGAGAATCGATCCGGCGCTCCCGAGATCTCTAGGCGCGCGTGCTACCACTTGAGCCAACGCCGCCCTATTTGTCACTCTCTATCCTGCCTCGATTACCGGCGTGGCGAGGGACGTTGTTCCTCGTTACAATGGGTTGAGATTAAATGATTTCCATATATCTAGTATTGTAAATAATTACGATGATGAAGAATATAATAACGAATTACAAGTATGTAAAAATGGTGAAAATTTAGAAACATTAATTAATTCTTTGTCTACCGATCAAAAAAAATGTATGATCTGATCATTAATGCTCCAATTAACAGTATAGGAAATAAATATGATTTTATCAATGGTCTCGGTGGAAGTGGTAAAAGTTATTTACATAACGTGATGATTAAATATTAAATTTCAATGAATGTCCCGTTCATTAAAATGCCCTGAACTGGTATTGCTGCTAATTTATTAATTAATGGAAAAACTGTCCATAGTATTTTCAAATTACCATTAAATATTAATGAACAAACAACGTGTAATAGTTGTCCTAATTCAAAATATGGTAAACATATTAATAATGTAAAAATTATAATTTGGGATGAAATATCAATGGTTTCAAAACATACTTTTTAAGCAATTGATAAATGTTTTTGTGATAAATGTAAAAATGACCTTCCTTTTGCTGGGAAAGTTATTGTAACATCTGGTGACTTTAGACAAACCCTGCCTATAATGCGACAATAGAAACAGAACAAAAATCCTCGAAATATGTTTAGAAACTTAGTTTTTTTATGGTCAAAATTTTCAAGACTATTATTAAGTGAGAATCTACGATTACAAAATCTAGATAATGAATTTCAAAATTGGTTACTTGCCATAGGTGAAAACAAAAATATGACTAAATATGAATTACAAAATAATATAAGATAAATACTAAAACAATTTATTTGTGAAAATGATTTAATGACAGAAATTTTTGGACATAAAATGGATCCTAATGATTCGACATTGAAAAATAAAGTGATATTGTCACCGTTAAATTCTTATGTACTAAAAATAAATAAAAGTATCGTTAAAAGAATAGATGGAGACCAATAAATTAATATTAAAAAAAGGTGCAATAATTAGTTGTTTAAGAAATTGAGACATTGAGGGTGGTCTTTGTAATGGTACAAGATTGATAATTAAAGATATGAAACAATATGTTCTTACAGCAGAAATTATTACTGGGAAATATTCCGTTAAACAAGCATATTATTACCTTGTTTCGATTTAGCTACATCACTAGATAAAATACCATTTCGTATGGTTAGAAGGCAATTTCCAATAAGACTTAGCTTTGCTATGACAGTAAATAAATCTCAAGGCCAATCGTTTTACAAAGTTGGTTTATATTTATCCACTCCAGTATTTAGTCAGGGTCAGTTATATGTTCCATTATCAAGAACAACATCAAAAGAGAAACTAAAAATTTTTAAATGATGAATCTGCATACATAAATAATAAAAATATTATAAATAACGAATGTAAAAACAAAAATTAAACGACGAAATAAAAATTTACATAAAAAACATAGTCTATTTTAAAATATTCAGAAATTATATTAATTATAAAACATTACTAAACCATGAAGTATATTTTGATTGATTATGTAATCGATACTAATACAACAATACTAAAGTAAAAATTATATATTCATTTGCTGAGAACTCTTCACTATAAGTACATTACTGAAATCTGCGTCATCTCTACTAATAGTACATTACTTAAATTTAAATTATTTTTTGATTGGTCGAATAATCGACACTAATGATACATTACCAAAATTTAAGTAATATATTGATTGGCTGAGGTATCTTTACTAATAACACATTACTGAAATCTAACTTATGTATTATAGTTAATTATTATCTCGATTAATAGTACATTATAACGAGCTGACTATCGTGCTCTCGTTATGTCTCTCTCCCTCATTACAACACATGGAAATCTATATCATGTACATTCTTTCAGCGGCAAGGTAAGTGAGAGAGCAGAAGACCCAGCGTGCGAACACAGAGAGAGAGAGAGAGAGAGAGAGAGAGAGAGAGAGAGTCACGCGCGTGCCGCGAGAGGGAGAGTGGGAGAAAGCCCACGCTGGTTGTCGCCGCCGCGTCCCGCGCGAGATAAGTACGACTTGTTCCGCCGAAGAGTACAGTCGGACGGTTTCACCCTTTTTTGTATCGGGAACTCTCGTGGGTTTTGCGTGCGAGAAATCTGTGAGATCGCCCTAGCAAGCTGTGCCCTCGTGTGTCGCCGGTGTTATCGCTCCGAGTGCAACTGCGCGCCGCGTGTTCGTCACGAGCTGAACGATTGCTGCCGCTCGTCTTCCCGCCGTAGCCGGATGCACACTCAAGGCCACGAGGCATCGACTCTGCTGCCCAGCGAGGGCCCCGTTCACCCGCTTGCGCCGTTTTAGACGAGCCACGAGGCATCCGAGCGAGACTGCACGGAAGTGAATGTAAGTACCTGCTCGATCGCTGATCTCTCTCTCTGCATTAGGCTTCGCTTTGTCTCTCTCTTGCCTCGTCCCGCTATTGTATTTGGCTGTCTTTTTTATAATACACGAACATAAGTCTGAACTTCACTTGTTCTTAGTGATTTTACGCCTGACTCTCTACCTTTTCCCCGTGCTCACCCCTCTCGGATATGCGTTTACTTCATTCGCGATTAAGCTACGCAGCATAAGCACTCACGACGCCTCCGCGGGCTCCCGTGCTCAAGGACGAGCACGTACAGCATACTGCGCTACGGGCCAGGCTTCGTACAGCCTTCAAGAAGCCTGCTACGAGCTGCTGCATCAATTCCTCTCGATACTCTTTAGATCAGTATACCCGTTACTGATCTTTTATACACGGTATTTAGCACCGTTATAACATTAATAAAATATAAATTATATATTGATTGGCTGAGTAGTCGCCATTAATTATAGATAACTAAAATATAAATTATGTACAAGTTAGTTATTATCTTCATTAATAGTACATTACTAAAATAATTATATATTGCTTGGCTGAGTAATCGCCACTAATAATACATTATTAAAACATTAATTTTATATTGATTGGCTGAGTAATCTCCATTAATTATACATAACTGAAATATAAATTATAGATTGATTGGATGAGTAATCGCCACTATTAATACATTATTAAAACAATTATTTTATATTGATTGCCTGAGTAATCGCCATTAATAATGCATTATCAAAACATTAATTTTATATTGATTGGCTGAGTTATCTCCACTAATGGTACATTACTTAAATCTTAATTTTTTGAATTGTCTAAGTAATCGCCATTATAATTATACATTACCAAAATTTAAATGATATATTGATTAGCTAAGGTATTTTTACTAATGGTACTTTACTAAAATATAAATTAGGTATTAATTAGCTGTGTTATCTCCACTAATAGTCAATTAATAAAATTTAAATTACATATTGAATATCTAAGTTATCACTTGAAACTAAATATCATATGTCATATTGATGATTGTAAATAAAATGCGAATTCAAAATAATTATATTGAAATTAGAAATATAAAATATTGGCTAAATAATCGCCACAGAAACTATATTAAAAATCCAAATGTTAGATATACTTAATAATAAATTGTATAAATATTAGATAAGTAATCGTTAAGTTTATTTTGTAGCAATATATAAACACTATCATAATTTATATATATTAAACCTGATAATACATCTCTAAATAATTTGTAATGCGGGCGTTATTATTAAAAATGTTAGATTTAATAATTAACGACAGTCTCCAACCTGTGAAACGCAGAGAGCAAATTTACAACTAATATTAATATAAATAATTATTCACAATAGTATCATTTCCAGGCTTCTTTATAAAAACAGGCATGAAACAAGATTATATCTGCACAAATGATTATTCGCAGCATCTCTTTCATCCGGACGAAATCTGCAGATCGCGTCTTGTGATATGCGTGAATCCATAGAGCATGCGTCATTTCACATTCACAAACAGATATCTTTAAAAATAAGATCATATTTGCACAGATGATTATTCGCAGCATCCCTTTCATCCGGGCCAAATCTGCAGATTACGTCTTCTGATATGCGTGAATACTAAAAGCAGTCGTCATTTCACATTCACAAACAGATATCTTCAAAAATAAGATCGTATCTGTACAGATGATAATTCGCAGCATCCCTTTCATCTGGACCGAATCTCAAGATCACTACTAATGATATATGTAAAACATACATATGTATCTATGTGGCACATATGATTTAAAAAATAATTTAGATTATAAATACAAATAAACATATTTGCCATATTTCTCTGAAAAGATTATCATTTACAGCATCCGACACATCTGGACCAATCTTACTGTGTTTTTGATAGATGTATACTATGACGAGTAATATTACTAACTCGTCATAATCTCCCACAGCATGCGGAACAATAACATCACTAATGCCTACAGTTATGTTACAGGCAACGGCGGCGGGAGAGCAAGGGAGCGCATTACAAGTGTGAGAGAGAGTGGGGAGAGAGAGAGAGTTCGCGCGAGGAGACTCACGCGTGACTCGAGAGATACGCGTCGGCCTCTGAGACGTTCGTTCGTACTACCCGATATTACGCGATTACGACACTGTGTCCGACTTGTGACTCCGCGCACCCAGCCCCCTTGCAAAGCTGCCGTGCAACGAGAGGCACCCGAGAGGCCGGTTCACGCGACATTCACCGACACCTTCCGTTGAACACTGCGACGAAGCGCCCCAGAAGGACTCCATGCGATTGCGCCTTCGAAGAGTGTCTGCGAACACGCTCTTTTGTAAGTACCGACTCTCAATACTCTCTCTCTCTCTCTCTCACCAGCCCTCCCTGGCTCGCTCGTGACCTTAGGCCGTTTGCGACGACGCACGCAATTTTGCACGCGAATGTACTTTTGCTTTGTTGACTAATTTAGAATAAATTCAGTTCTTAATTGTTACTTCATGTTCCCCTTTTCTTCTCGCACCTTGTACTAAAGATCCTTGCCGCCTCCGCGGACACGTGTGACGCCTCACGCCACACGTGCGTTTACCTGCTCTAGTCGCTGCACCGGAGACCAATACCTGGTCCGACGTACCTCGCTGCATAGCGAGAAACGAGACGAGGAGTCTCGATTATTACGAGGGAGCCGACAGCAGTCCAGTCGCATTGCACGCAGCTAATGTCTGCGCGACTGCAACGACAAACGACTCACCCCGTTATAATACATATACTTTATTTCTAATCAACTACCATAAAAATCACGTGAATATAAATATTTATCATTATTTTAAACCTATATGTAATTTATGTAAAATGTTTAATGACTCGGTCCCTTTTTATGAACCATTCTTTATCGATAAAGTGTACTTAATTCTGATTTAAAAAAAAAATTTTTTTTTAGTAGGATTATGTATTTATGTTTGTACCACATATCTATCATAAAATAATTATCATCCCAGAAAGATTCAGTAGTTTCAGTGAATTTTTACATAATTACTCATTTTAGTGTTTTAATATAGTGTAGATATGACAGAATACTAAATACTAAATACTAAAGTACTAAAATATTACAGGTTGCGGTGAGATCACATATAATTAAAAGAAAATATATCACAGTATTATATAATATTTTTGGTTTTGACTAGCCCTATAGAAAAATTTATGTGATAACACCTCCGTCGATGTCGTATATAAAATTTTCGGCGTGGCCATTATTGGCCAGCTGTCGCATACATAAATACTCATGGCTAAGGCTCAAAGGCAAACAAATAATCTCGCAATGCCACTTTAAATGCCGAGTACGAAGGCAGATGACGAAGTGTTAAGGGGAGGGAGTCCCGGCTCCCGCTCTTAGAATGTTAAGTTTCTGGGATATCCCCCTAGCAGAGGACCTGTGCTTACGCTTAGTAAATAATTCAGTCAGATAACTAGGGTCTCGCATATTAACAATTTTGTACATGGGAAGGGCTGTGAAGTACAACCTGCGAGAGTCCGATCTAAGCCAGCCCAGTTGTCTCCGATAGGGAGATATATGCTCATCCCGCCTAACCCCATAAATATACCTCACACATGCATTGCTCAGTCTTTGTAGTCTCGTCCGTTATTCATTTGTCGCGTCTAGACACACGATTGAGCAATAGTCCAAATGTGGTTGGACTAAAGTCTCGACAAGTTTTTTGCGAAGCGTCTCGTTGATGCAGAGCCGAATAAACCGCAGACTGTAAAGCGCACTGTTTACCTTTTTTGTTATTTTATCAATCTGCGGTCTCCGCGTTAGTTTACTGTCTAAGGTGACACCGAGACTCACAACCTCGCTACTGAATGGGATAAGGACACCTTCCCTCAGCCGAACTCAAGAAAGCCTTAACAGTAGCACCAGTACTTGACAGACTGGATTTTAATAAGCCATTCTGTATTCAATGTGACCCAGCAATTATGCAATAGGAGACGTGTTGACTCAAGAATTCGATGATGGAGAACATCTAATTGTGTATGTCAGCCGTGTTTTAACAGCTGCCGAGAAGAATTACACTACTACGGAGAAGAAGTGTCTAGCACTAGTGTAGGCCATAAAGAAATCAAGGCCATAAGTCGAAGGATACCACTTTACGGTGATCACAGATCACAGCGCACGACGTTGGCTTCGTTCATTAAAAGAACCCAGTGGAAGACTGGCCAGATAGGCACTTGAAGTTCGACAATGGGACTTTGACATCGTTCATCGTAAAGAAGCGAACCATCAAGTGCCAGATGCCCTGTCGAGAATGCTTCAACAGGAATTGGCAGCCGTAGTGAAAATTTCTGACTTTTGGTAACTTCGACGATTAAAAGAAGTAGAGGAGTTGCCTAAGAAATTTCCACAATAAAGAGTAGAAGACGGCCGATTATATCGATTTAAGAGAGACCCATTGTTAGACTCTATTACTCACAGCGACGAAGCCTGAAAACTAGTAATACCAGCCCAACAACGAGAGAAAGTCATGACTGTTGCTCACGGGGAAGTTACCGCCGGACATTTAGGAGTCGAAAAGATATACGACAGAATAGCCAGAGAGTATTTTTGGCTGGAAATGTATCGTGATGTTTATTCCCTCGTCACTGCCTGCCCGACTTGTCAGCAATACAAAGTGTCTCAACAAGGCCTACAAGGCCTTATAGGAAATATAATCGTGGAGAAGCCATGGACTGTTGTAGCCGCCGATATGATGGAATTTCCGAGAAGTAAAAGCCAGAATAAGTATTTGCTAGTTTTCCAAGACTTCTTTACTCGCTGGGTGGAAGTCAGACCATTGCGTAAAGCTGACGGAAAATCAGTCGTTAGAGCTTTTGAAGAGTTGGTATTATTTCGATGGGAGACGCCAGAGTATCTGTTGACTGACGATGGGACGAAGTTTCTAAAGAAAAATGTTGCCGAGACGTTAAAGGAGTACGGCATGACACACGTCACTACACCATCGTACTATCCTCAAGCCAATCCTGTCGAGAGGAGTAACCGCACCCTTAAATCGATGATAGCAATACTCGCCAAAAATCACAGAGATTGGGATAAGCATGTCCATGAACTCCATCACGCCATGAATACCGCTGTACAGTCAACGATTAAAGATCTCCAGCCTTTTTGAATTTCGGCCGACACCCTACGCAAGTCAAGAGTTTACGTAAAGAAATTCAAAATCAGAGTCCTAAATTACAATTAGATCCTACAGTATGGGAATATCGTATAAAGCGGTTAGACGCTTTACGAGAACTTGTCGCCAAATTTATAGATGACGCGAGAGACAAGCAGGGGAAGATATATAATAAAGAGCGTCGACTAGCCAGTTTCTCAGTCAGAGTCTTGTCTTGAGGAGAACTCATTACCTATCAAATGCCGCTGAAAGTTTCTCTGCCAAATTAGCACCCAAATTCGAGGGACCCTTTCGAATTACTGAACAGAAATCCCCTACCGTGTATATCTTGGAAGCTGAGGAGGGTAATAATCGGAAAATCGCAAAAGTATATGTATAAGACTTGAAACGATATTTACCGCCGCGGAATCCTAAAACTAACAGCCCTAGCCCTGATCCTACAAGCCAGTTGTGGAATACAGCATACGGAGGAACGTACCCGTTACTGGCTATATATGTGGTTTGTATTGGTGATGGAGTAGGGATTGTGTTGTCCTATTATACCGTGTTGATTTTGTACTTACTTCTAATTTGTCGTAGCACTCTGAAGATGTTTCGACCAACCCGTGCTCGACGTGCTGTGTCCAGGCAGAGACACGTAGCAGATGTAGGCTTCGTTCCGTCGAACTTCTTCCTCTCTTCGAGAGGGAAACCAGCAGAGAAGTCAGGCTTGACGGAGTTGGCCGCTTTTTCACTGGTGTTGACTGATTCTCAACGACCCCAAGGCAATCTGAAGACAAGCGCCACCACGGGCCTAGGCGCGAAGCCCAAGAAATTACAATCGGATCAAAGCGCGACACCGTCAACGAGGGTCTCAGCATAGGATCGCGAGGAGAGCATCGAGGAGCGAGAGAGTCGAGAGGCCGTAAATGAGCTACGCTGAGTTGTGGGGGAGGAGAAGAGAGCAGGTTCCCCTAATCAGGAGTGGGACCTTGAATAAGCTTGGCTCCTCCCCGCGCTATATCAGCCGCGCCAAACACGTGAGGTTTTACTTACATGTTTATGTTTTTTAGCATATCATATCACAATGAGTGACAAATTCATAAGGGACCTATTGATTTCGTGGCATTTGTAAAAGTTTTGCGAAAGGTTTGAGAATAATTATTGCAATATGTACAACCTAACCTCTTAACCTCAAAATTTGTATACTTATGCTGAAGCACACAATTTGAATAATTATAAATCAATGCATTGTTCGGTCATGAATATTGGTTTACAAGCCCTCAGAGTACAATGTGACTTACCCGTAAAGTCTCTTGGCTTATCTGAAAGCCGTAGACCTACATTGCTCTTAAAACCCGATGTTACCGTAAGCTCGTCAGAGCTAAGTAAACCTTCAGCTTTGGGATCATGAAAATTTACAAATACGATAAACTGTACTCTCAGGTCTTGTAAACCAATTTTCATGCCAAATCAATGAATCACTTATTAAATATTCAATTTTTCTACTTATGCTTACTGCCAGGTAAAAACAGCGGTAGTGTTAAGGCAGATTCAACCTTAAACCATATGCTTGAGCGCTTCGGTAAAAACTGCCGGACTTTCCGGTTAATCCGACTCTACATTTCTCTCACAAGGAAAGGTACCCAACCCGAACTCACCAATTTTGATGATTTTCATATATGTTGTAGAACATAAAAAAATAAGAGACACGTATTTTTTTTATCGGCTAATTTTTACTTTTAAGGTGTAAAAACCTCCCCTAAAGTTAACCCCCAAAAAACGTTTTTTTTAAATATCTCGGCTTAAAATTAATATTTTTCAATGAAACAAATTGGAGGTTATTTCTTACAAAAAGAGCAAGTATTTCATGGTGATTTGAAGTGTAAGGGTAGCATCCCCTATTTTTTAGGGGTTGAAAACATATATTTTTTGGCATAATTTTATAATAAAAATGTTTAAATCGACTAAAAAAAATTGGAAAAAATGTTTAAACATCCTTAATAACAAAATTTAGTTGACGTCTTTCGGTGTTTTCATAAATATTATTCCTAAGGGGGTAAACCACCCCTAACACAANAAAGTTTCGCATAAGATCTTGTATATTTTGCAAGACAACAAAAAGCAAAATGTTGACCGGCTACATATCCCGCAATTCATCTTGGGCGTTATCCGAGACTTATATCAACGTGAAAATATAGTCTCTATCAAACTCTTGCAATTACTCTCGCATTTTAAGCGAGACCTGTCGAGCTAAAAATTATTTAGTCCCGCAAAGTGGCCTTAGCGATATTACTGCGACATTAACGAGAGACTAAATTCGCGGGAAATTTTTTACACGGGACGCATCGATAGCGAGATCGAGACTATAAAAGCCACAAATCATGCAAACAATTGAAACATTCACTCTCTGAATGACGAGCTGTGAACATGTCGAAGAAAGCAATCGTTGAGGAGCTACATAGGCCAGCTCGTCGTAGTACACGCGTCGAAAATTCGATGTTCGTGAATTAGACGAGACTTGTCAAGCTGATTTGGTTGAGATGCAACCTTATTCGCGAGAGAACAAAGGCTATAGATATATGCTCACTGTCATGACACGTTTTCGAAATTCGCTTGGGCTATTCCCGTGAAGAGAAAAACCGGCGAAGACGTAGCAGCTGCTATGAAAAGCATACTGTTGTCGGTGGGTCGAGTGCCTAAAAACTTGCATACGGATCGTGGCAAAGAATTTTACAACTCCACCTTTCGGAATCTCATGAAACAGTACGAGATTATATTATCTGTACTCGACGTATAGTAATCTCAAGGCTGCGATCAGCGAACGCTTCAATCGTTCGTTAAAAAATGCCATGTGGAAGCAGTTTAGTATACGCGGCAGCTTCAAATGGTACGATGTGTTGAGTAAACTCCTGACTGCCTACAACTTCGACCTGAGAATGTGAAGTCGCGAGCGAATATTACACTGCTCTCTCGAGATCGTAGCGTTCTCGAGTAGGCAGTGTACGTAGTTCTCGTAGGTGAGCGTCTTCTTCACCACAGCACTCTTCACGCCTTCTTGATGGACATCTGCTGACCTTGAATCCGAACAGCGTACATCTTGCTGCGCAAGCCGACGAATCCTGTTCTCATTGCATTCGTCCTTCATCAGGCCGACGATCTTCTTATTGGCGCGCGGCATCTCGAACGGATTGTCTTGCGGATAGTCCGACGTGTCGAACTCGTGGAGATGCTCCTTAATGATCTCGTAGACGTCGCGGCCACCGATCTCATACACCAATCTATCCGTATCGGTATAGAGCAGCTCGCAGTTGTCGCCGAATCGACTACTCATGTAGTCGTAGTGAAATCTGTACATGAGCGACTTGGAAAGATCGAGAACGCTGAGTCCCACGTAGATTGGCTTGGTGATGCTGATCTCGGTGCGAGCCAGTTGAATCGCTATGAGATTCTCGTCGAACACGGAGCAGCTGTGGAAATTCGGCTTAGCTATGAAAGCCTCAGCGCCGTAGCGACCTTTTCACTTATTCACGAGCTTCACATCGACGCTCTTCCGCTCGGTTTTCATCGTTTTGCCGTAGACCGTGTTGTTCATAAGTTTGAACAAATTATTCTCGAACTCGTTCTCGGCTCTCTTGCGCATCTCGCTGTTGAGATCGATGTAGTCATCCAGGCCTTCTGATTGAAACTTAGGGCTCTGTGAATTTTCTTTAAGCGGAGACCATGCTTGAGCGCTTGCTTGAGACTTCTGTAGTGAATGACGTAACGCTCTTTGCCGTAGAGCGTAATCATCAGCTTCTCTGGCTTCGACTCTGACGCTACCCTGTGCTCCGGACACATAGGCAAATCCTTGTGAGACTCGTGGAGTTCCTCCGGGTATTCCAGATCCACCTCGAGGATGTAGCCAATGGGACTGTCGTCGGTCACGTCGTAGAAACTCGCGTTATCGATGTCCTCGATCCACTTGAAGCCGGAGCACGGCAGGGATTGCGCCATGACCTACCCGTAGAGGTTATTTACGTCAAAGTACATCAAGTACTTGGACTCCTTTGTCGGATCCTAGTTCTCGGCCATATACTTATTGTTGGCCTCTGCGTAGTGATTACAGCACTGACTCACACCTCCGTGAATGCCTCGCTCGATAAAGAGTAGCATCTCGATATCGGTAAGCAGCTCGAGTTGTACGCCCGTAAACTTGAGCATCGCGTCCCACGAGCGACCGGGTGTCGTGTAGTAGTGAGCCGCATCCAGACCGTAAGCCTTCATGCAGATGTCTCGAAAATTCTCAAAGATCTCGGTGAGTAGTAGCACATCTGTCTCGAGATACAGATCCGAGTACTCGCCGAGCGTCCGATGTCGAAAGCCTGCCATACCGCCTTCGCGTGCTCGTAGACGTCGCTGGAGATGTCGCTGTCAGTCAGGCGGCTGTAAAATTCCGACTGAGCTGGCAGACAAGCCTCGTCGAATTTTTCCAGCGTGGACACGTACTCGTAAGGAAACACTCCCTTGCGTTTCAGCAGATCGATCTGTTGCGCGCTGTAACCGTCGTCCTTCTCGAACACCGCCTCGACAGTCTTCAGCTCTTGCAAATAGCATCCTAGCTTATCCAAGTACGAGGCCATGAAGCGAATAGAGTCGATGAATCGAAAGTTTATCTCGCTCATTCCCATGTATTTGCTGAATGAGATGTAACGCTCTTTCGTCTGCGGCAACAGCACGATACGCCCCGGAAAGGCGTTGGAGATCTCCCCGATGAAGAGATGAAAGTCGTAGCCGCCCAAGTTGTGAAAAATAACTGAAATCGTCCGCGAGTCTCTGTAATTTATATTTCAGCCGACAATGATCCTTCACTTTCTTGTCCTGCTCGCTGAAAGGTTGAGCGCAGACGTGACAAACTCTAGCCCAGGCGTATTCGCGTTCTGAGCTTAACTCATCCATGGGTACTGGATGCTCGTAGAGCTGCTCGAGTTCTTGTCCGAGCTCGCGAAGACTCGTAGCAAACCATTTAGCTGACACCTGTTCACTAAAGGCCGTCTTCCTGTAGCTCTTGTACGTCGACTTGGATTCGTCGAAGCTGCACTTTACGTAGTAGCGGACGCTGAACGCTTCGTGCTTCTGATAAGCGTGCTTGTCTTCTTCCACAGGTTTGAGCAGGCATTCAAAGTCAACGTACACTACGAATGGCGAACGCTCCTTGTAGCGATAATTTTTGAATTCCAGCCTATTATTCGTCTCGTTCGGCAGTTTGACTTTGAAGCTGTTGAGCTTCGTACAGGCTCTCTCGTGCTCCGCTAGTTTGTCGGCAGTCCAAAAATAGTGCAGACAACGATCGCAAATGAATTGCTTCGCGAGAGCTCAGCTGAGACGAGACCAATCGATATAAATATTTTATCCACACGTAGTGGAATTTCAGAGAAGGTACGTTCTCATCGTCATCGTTGTCGTCGTTCTGCTCATCCTCGTCCTCGTAGTGGTCTTGTACGAAGAGAAGATTGACGTGCTTCTCTCTCTTCGAAGCCGTAATGTGACACGGAGACACGTCAAACTGTCCTCCACCTTTCTTCTTCAGCATGTAAAGATTGACCGAGATCTCGTTTTGTCTCTCGAACTTTGAGATCTGCTTAGGCATGACCGGAAACTCGATACCCGGAAATCGAGCTCGTTCTTGAAAACTTTGTACTTGCCAACGCAGCTCGAATTTTTCTCAGCCGGATGCAAGGCTGACAGTATGGCCCACTTGAAACACTGGTCGTCTGTGTCGTTTTGCACGTTGACACAGGCTTTCTTCCTCTCGATCGTTCTCGGGAGTTCGATGTAGGAGCTGCCTCGCAACGGATTAAACTTGTTGATATTCACCGTGAGATGTAGAATAGAACGAAGCGACCAGCCCTAACCCTCCCCTTGAAACTACTCCATGTCCCTTTCGATGGACTGACTCACGTTGCTCGAGAACCACGTATCGAGATTCGTAGTCTGGAAGATAGACTGCGATTTCGTATTAAAATACTTGATGGCAGTCGTCTCCTCCTCGGTGGTGGTGATGACATACTCAGCGGCGAGCTCGGTATTGACCTTGATTGACTTGTATTCGGTCAAAGTGAGCTTGATCTGCTCTTTGAAAAGGCTAGCAGCGTCCTTCATGAAGCTCTTGACGTCGATGTGCTGCACGTTCGTGATGATACCACTCAGAAGTGGTCAGAATGCGGCTTTGAAAAGCCGAATGCACATCATCCCAGGTGACTCGTGGCTGCTGCTGCTCCAGGCCACGTCCTCGCTTCAAACCGCATTCGAGAACGCTTTGGAGATGAGCGTAAAAGTTCCGCAGCTGCCGAATTTTGCCAATGGAATTCGTTGGCTGCTGCTCTAGCAGAGTGTTTAGCGAATCGATGGCTGCTCGCGCAATATCCATCTAACGCTGGATGTCCTCGGCGTTTACGTCAAGACGAGAGCATGCTCTCAGATTGTCGATTGTGAAAATATAATACTCCGCGGAGATCATGTTGCTCTTGTCGTTTCAGCTTTAAGAATGAATACTAGCGCACGCTTGCGACGACTTAAATACACGCCGTCGTCAGCCTGCGCACGCACTGGAGAGGTGACAAGTATAAGCTTGTTCTATGTTATTTTTTTTTGTCGTGAAAACGACTGTTTTTATTATGATTTTATCACAAAGATAGTACATATTAGTAACACACATCTTCTCCAAAGACACCGCGATAAGTCTGCATCCACGATATCAATGCGTGAACATTTCATCCAGCACATTGAGAATCGGAGAGCAGAACATGATTCTCGCAGTCGCCTGTCTTGGGGAAATGCTTGAGCGATGGACAACCCAAGACCTCCATATCGATGACTCGTACAGCAGTTG
The DNA here is from genome assembly GCA_037356405.1 of Nasonia oneida. NCBI lineage: Eukaryota > Metazoa > Arthropoda > Insecta > Hymenoptera > Pteromalidae > Nasonia > Nasonia oneida. Next base: position 38,699 of record JAZHPH010000316.1, on the reverse strand, counting down.
ACGGCGCTAACCTCTTCTCCAACCCCCTCTTCTTCTCGAATCGTTTGACATAGACGTTCCTGGCATTCTTAAGACTTTTCTCGAGAATTTTCACTACGTCGTCGTAACCGAATATTCCAGCGGACCAAGGGATTTCAATCAGCTTCCTCTCGATCCAGCTGTTCTCATGACGTTGCTCGCTGCTCAAGCTAGTCCACTCGAACTGCGGCTCGAAGAGGTATACGTCGATCGGTGATACATCACCCTCGGGACTGGCTATAGCGAGCTCCTTGTGGATGAAGTGGCTGCCGACCTTGAAGCTCTGCAGATCCAGAATGTAGTCGACGTCGTAGTCCCCGTAGTAATGATAGAAGTTTCACAACTTCTCGGAGATGCTGCTCGCCACAGCTGCTGTCGGCGTGCAGAGATCGGGGACGCTCTGAGGTAGCGAGAACACGCTGTAGAGAGCTATACGAATAATGACTCGCTCTCGCTCGCGACGTCCTTCTTATAGCAAGCAGGAGATGCGCGAGAAAGGTGCGCGCGCAAACAGTTATTCCGTACATTTTTACTAATATTTTTGTCGTGAAAACGACAGATTTTTTTCAAATTTTATTATATCAAATACATATATCTACATCCAGTATTTTTCGAGCCACTCTGCGAGGACTTTAACATTCAACTTAACGCAAGCCGGGTTTGAGCAATTCTTGTGGTCTGGGCAGTCAACGATGTGGCCTGAACATAATTCTCAGAGTGGTGGACAGCCATAGTCGGTCAGGTCCACAACGTTGACGTTCGGGCACAGCAGCTTCATGATTCCTTTTTTTCTCTGCACCCTTGACGTATACTTTGGTGGCATATGCCACACGATCGGTGAGCTCCTCTTCCATCCGCAAGAAGGGGACCAATCCATCATCTCAGCCGATGCCGTGAAAGTTGTTGGTCAACCACTGGTTTGTTGGCAGATACTCTGCCGCAATGTGCTTCGTGCAGCATATTGGCGGACTCAGCAAAATACTTTGCGGCTCGGCATCTTCTTGAGTGAAGCGGCTTGGCATTATGCCGATTTCTTTGGCCTTTGGAAGACTGAAAGCCTTGTAGGTCAATAATGAGCTCCATTTTTTCCAACTCTGTGTGTGTTTCTTCGATGTTCTCTCTCGAGAAGTTGAGAATGGTTTGACTTTTTCGCGATACCGCTCCGACTTTTATACATTAAATTTCAAAATGGTAAACAGCCCAACGATTGGTGGGGGTAATTATTCTATGATCCACAGACTATGACCACCTTCCGCGACTCCTTCTCTTTTACTTGTTGAGAAGGAGGTCTGAGAGAATTCGTTGGAAGTTTCTTAGGTCTCGTGGGATTTTGTATCCACGGTCTCGCACTACCAACATATTCTTCTTCAAGCATTTTCAAGGTCATCAGATAGTTAAAAAAAATAGTCGCTGTCTTACGTTAAGATAGATTTGTAGTCCTTAAAAGGACTGATTTTTCAAATATTATAAAGACTCTATGAAGAGGATGATGACGACGAGGATGCCGATGAGTCAGTCGGCGGCGGTGACTCTACTCTTAGCGTACCAAGCCAAGATGCCGCTAGGAACGGCGAATGAGGCCTCTCGATCTCTACTGACGCCTTCCGATCAGATGTCGTGAAGAGTTGTCGTATCGTCGAATCTTGCTCTTGTCGTGGTCGTGATCTTGGAGAGTCGCAGGGTCTGATGACCCGTTCTCTCGACATGTCTGCGAAGAATGAGCTCTCTCTCGAGCTCGCGCAGATACTTATACTTTTGAGGTGGTGGAAAAATCGCTGGTCCACGAGATCCCAGAATGTTCTAACTCGACTCGAGTTTGGCGAGGCTCGATGTCGAGCTAGCAGAGCAGCAGCTTCCGAGTAAATTTTTATAATTTCCAGAATCATTGCGAGTTTGAGACTAGCAAGCTCTTGGCGTCTCTCTCTCTCTCTCTCTCTCTCTCTCTCTCTCTCTCTCTCTCTCTCTCTCTCTCTCTCTCTCTCTCTCTCTCTTTCTGATGCTCAATCATCTTAGACAGCACATGATGATTGATCGGCAGTCAAAAATCGAATGACAGTATGCAGCTGTCATCGCTGAATATAAGTGTGCTCGTAGAAGAGTGGAGGGGGAATAGAATATTCTACGTTTAATATTTGTTGGTGGCCCTAAAAAGGGCCGATTTGCTTTCTTACTGCTGCTAACTGTCGTCGAAGTCGTTGTCGTCGTCGTCGTCGTCGTTCATGTCGAGATAGAAAGTTTGGATGTAGTACAATACCTCAAACATTTTCTTACGATCACGAATGCCGTCTCGTTCAATGTGAGCGAGTGTTTCCAAATGAACTTACATCATCGCTAAGAGCAGATCATTTGAAATTCTCGCTTGACCTCACTCGTCGATCTTTCGATTGCGCTTATGGCTCGTGGACAGCACATCTTGAACGTTGATGATCGAATGAGCCTTATTTTTTCTCGAACCATTCTTATACTATCTAGAGAGAGGGAGGAGAAGGGGAAACAGTTCATACTACATTTTGAAAAATTTTGGTGGCCCTGAAAAGGGCCGATTGTGCATATTCATCGTCGTCGTCGCTCGTGGCGTTCGCTTCGGGCTCACGTAGCGTGGCTTGCGCGTGAGTTTCCGCAGCTCTTGCTGCCGCTCCTTGCTGCGGCTGCGTGGCGCTCTCTGACGTTATATCTTGATCGCTTTGTTCCGGATTTCATGAACTGAAGGCGTCCAGCGAATCTCGTCCACTTGAGGAGTAGGTTTCGGCATGTGTCGTCGAGCCTTATGCACGTTTCTCGGCGTCTGGGCGAACGGCTCTTTCAGTGTTGGCGTGTAAGGACGATCCCATTGACTCGTCCCATCTCCGAATTGAGATTTTTTCCGGAAAGTCATTGGAAGCGGAAACACGTTAGGCTGTGTCGACCGCAGAGCGACTTTCACAGGGTTACGATGCTCCCGCGCCTACTGACTGCCGTCTCCGCTGCGACTTGCTATTGTTGCTGCTGATGCTTCTGCCATGATGAATAACGAGATACTGATACAGTTCGTCAAAGCGCGCTCTCTCTTATGCCTTTGCGCGCATCTGTGTCGAACCAATAGCGCGCGCGCTGAGAAGTGGGGGTACGCGAGGTCTTTCGCGTGAGGCAGAGAGAACGTTCTCACTGTAAGAAATCTTTACTGCGCGCGCATCTTTGCTAATAGCTCGCTCTTTCAGCATAGCGCGCGGTAAAAATTCTCGAACGTTCTGTAAAAAATCTTTGCGCGCTCTTTCAGTGCTCGGCAAAGATTCTCGCTGCGGCTATATATCGCGCTATCTTTAGTTACGTGCTGGAAAAATTGGACCTTTTGAGAGAGCATAGTTTCATACGCTTAACATGATGTTATAGTCCTGAAAAGGACTGTTTGAAAAATTATGAGACGTCGACCTTGCGCGTCTCGCTCGCAATAAACTGCTCACTACCGCTTTTTTAAAACTCTCGTTTGCGTGCGAGCGGATGAGAGAGAAATCTGCTGCCCCCGTTGACTGCTCGCTACTCTAAAATGCGATTCTTCTCTTTATCGAAGATTCACGTGCGCTCGCAAGAAAGCTACTTCCTACAGTTTACAAGTTTATTCTACGTTATAATAATATTTCTAGTCCTGAAAAGGACTGATGGAAATTTCATGCGACCTTGGGTCGATGAGACTGTTTGCATTGCGCTGGTAAGAGTGAAGTCCGGCTGCTCACATCTCCGCCTGTGATGATTCTCTCTGCCGCTGTCGTCCGGCTGCCGGCTCTTGTCCCGTGCGCTCACTCTTTATGTTGCGGCTGGCGATATAGTGGAGGACATCTGCCGTTTACTGCTCTCTCTTAACGCTGTTGTCGCGACGCATTCTATCCTACGCTATTATAGTTCTGAAAAGAACTGTTTCATTCTCTCTCTCTCTGTCTCTCTCTCTCTCTCTCTCTCTCTCTCTCTCTCTCTCTCTCTCTCTACTGCTTTCTACTGGAGTTCGAATTTGGACTGGGTAGCGTGCTGACGTGCCGTGGGCCGCCCCGTATCTCTGTGCCATTATCTGGCTTTTTCATTGGTTTTTCTCTGGTTTTTGAATCGTGAGTGACACATGCCGGTGCCTTGCGTGGTGCTGCATCAGTACCTGTGGCTGGAGGCCCTTTAAAGGCTGAAAATTGCCAGTCTCTGTGTGTTCTTATCTTTACTCTGGTCTTGTCTGCTGCTGCCCACATACGTTGGAATTTTCTCAGTGCGATCTTAACATCTCTGCTTGATTGTGACACTGCAGCGCATCGTGCCCTGGCCTTTCTCCTATCTCTGTGCACTTTAGCATCGTTGGTGCTACATGCATTAAATATTCTCGGGCTACCAATACCAACGGTCGAAGAATTCAACGGCAGGAGAAGTCGTAGTATATTTGTGCCAGGTGCCGAATTTTAAATCCCAACGGTCGACTCAGGCTTCCAAGAACTAGAAGCAGAGTGTTGTTGTTCAACCGGAGCCGTTTCAGCTTATCACAATTTCAAGCTTTTCCTCGGTCTTATTACAGCATACGTCTACCGATCACGATGCCTACTCACTGCCTCGAGTGTGAAACGTCGACCTAGCCTAAAGTGTGTAGTATGTGGAACATTGTGTTCTCGCTCACCTAATTTTTGCTTGAAGTGCAAGAAACCGTGCCATTCAAAGTGTGCCGGAAAGAAACGGGATGCACCGTGTGCTAATTGTCGTGAAGCGAAAATGACGGAGCATCTTCAACAGACGGACATTGACAAGAACAACACTGACAAGAATAACATCGGCAACAACGACAACAATAATAGTAAAAATGACGTTAAAAGTGCATAGCTCCACACTCCAGCGGGAAATTGGCAAACCCTTGCACTGCGAGTACCGCTGAGTACTTCGACACCGGCTGCGACACCGACTATGATTAAGGGTCTACATGCAACGGGCCTAGGCGCAAAGTTGGTCGGGCGGAAAAACGTCTCGCAGACACAGAACATCCAACAAAGGAAGCATGAGGCATCCCTCAAATGAGACAACAAGAGCAAGGCATCACCAACGACACCATTTACGGGACCGCCCATTGGAACGTCTAACGTGAAGATGGAGGAACCGAGCGGCGTCAACGTGGATGCCGAGGCGAGTCGAGGAGCAACTGAAACTGAGATTGAGACAGCTGACAACACTTCGCAAACTCTTGAGCACCAACTCAAGACGAAATCACTACAGCGTCCCCCACTGAGTGCGAACGACACCACACGCGCGAGTGAGATTAGTATTTTGGGGGTTAAGTCATCACTTCCGTGCGCATTATGCGATCTAGAGAACTGGTTGGAAAGCAGGGAGGGGAGGATTCGGCCAGATCGGGATCGGGGTCGGGCGCGCTTCCGTCATGTGCGGTCGAGCTCTCTGACTCGAGTATAGTTAGGCAAATAATACGGGCTTAGCGTGCCTATAATTATTTAACAACCAACAATATCAATGCTGACTCTATGTGCCCGAGTGCCGCCGCCTGTGTGTCCAAGCGTAAAATTTTTATTAATGAGGTACTACCTAAGCATAAATTTCAGTTATTTAAAAGCCTTCGTCCTGTAGCCCAGGGACTAGGGTTCAAGTACGTTTGGCACGCTGGTGGCAGATTCCTGGCTAAGCGGAGGGGCGGCGAGCGTGCGCATACTTTCGAGTCGGCTGCGGATCTACATGCCATCTATGCAGTGCTCCAGCAACCATTAAAACACTCGCAGGGGCCTGCCTGTTCAAGTGCTGATTTCCTTAAAGTAGGCAAGAACGGAATAAATAAAAATAAAACTGCTCTAAATACAGCCGCAGAGAGAATGGACCTGCTGGAGGGCAGCACGGTGGACGCGGTCCCGGCTTCGACGTGACTGGGCTCTCCCAATTGTCGTGTTGTTGATGGAGGGGGCAATTATCTTAAGATGGGCTTCGTTAATGTCAACTCTATCCGCGCACATATCGAGAGACTCCGTCTATACCTTGCGGACGACCCTTCCTAGCACATATTCGGAATTGCGGAATCGTGGCTGGGCCACGTGGTTGATGATGACCTACTACGAATAGAGGGTTATTCTATCCTGTGACAGGATAGAAATGTTCACGGGGGCGGAGTCATGCTATACAACAAAAATGATTTTAAAGTTAAGAAATTGGAATCCTCAAATACTCGTGGGCCGGGAAATCCGGGTGTTCCCGAGTACCTTTTCTGCAAAGTACAGCAGGCGAATCTCCCACAAATCCTCATAGACGTGATCTACAGGCCCCCTAAGGTGCCCATGCAAACGGGTACCGACCTGTTTAGTATCTTAAGGGATCTCACAACGGAGTACAGCCACAAAGTTATTATGGGCGATCTTAACGCGGATCTGGCGTCGGCATCTGATGACGCGAGTGCGATTAGACGTCTGACTGACGAGCTTTCCCTTCGGGTAATCCAACACGGCCCAACGCATCACACCTCTAGCTCACACACGTGCATCGACATTATGCTGACCGATGACAATGACGTGGTACGCGACTATACGATCGAGTGGCTGCCCAGCTTCGGCAAATACGCGATTATTGATGTAACCGTCGACATTTTCTCGCCAGAGCAAAATAAACGCGCCTTCTCGTACAGAGACTTCAACAAGATTTCGACTGACTTTGACCTGGAGGAGGCATTAGATAGCCTTAATTCTTTCACTCATCTGCGCTCGGAGCGATCGGTCGTGTTTCGCGCGCGTGTCGTCAGCTCGGAGCAGTATATAAAACTTTGTATACGATTAGTTAGTGAGTTAAAATTTAAACATGTTACTTGTTTAAATAGTTACACATTATCTTGCCAATATGGCATCGAACGTGAAAACACCTTCGGATAAGCCGAACCACAGCTTTTACAAGTTCCATCCAAAAAGGCTAGTGAAAACAGTGATTTGCATAATATGCGAAAATGTTTATCATAAAAGTGACTATGAGAAGATAAAAAATCCTGTTTTTGTTGGTGAACACCTGGTTATCTGCCCAGAACATGTCCTGGGAGACATAACATCCAACTCTGAAGAGCATATGCTAAGTGACGTGGCAAGAAAAACCATTGCACTCATAAAAATGAAGAAATCTGAAGATATCAACTGCTACAAGAAATTCATAACAAAACAGTTGAAAAACATAATTCAACAATACTAGGCGAGGAGAATGAAATGGAAAATCTTGTTGCTGAAAATACCTTATTAAAACAACTAGTTGCCAAACTTCAAGATAAAAATCAGCTTCAGAAAGAAATGATTGAATTACAAAAACAGAAAAATACAGAGCCGCAGACAAATTTAAAATCATATGCTGATGCTATGAGAGAGATAAAGCCAAAACCGAAACGTGTCCCAAGTATAATGGTTAAGGCTAATGACCCGGAACAGACGAACACAATGGAGCTACTCACGAAGTGTCTGGTTACAGAAAAGAATGTGCAAACTAAGTTTATACGCAAGAAGAATCAAAGTGAAATAGAAATCAGCTGTATGAATACTAAAAGCCTGGAAACACTCGAGAACGTGTTATCAAGTAAATTAAAAAATTGTAAAATTAAAGTAGAACAACAAGGTAATCCAAAAATGAAAATTATTGGAATAGACAATACTACAAATATGGATGAACAGGATATGGAAAATGACATTAACACTCGTAATTTCAAAAATTATAACAACAAAAGTAAGGTACTGCACATGTACACCAATAAAAGGACCAAAAACCTGCACAGTTCTAATGGAACTCCCACCAGAAATCTACAAGCACATACGTGAAAACAATAATAAAGTTTTTATAGGTCATCAGTACTGCAAATCCTACGATCTTATTAACATTACCTCTTGCTACAACTGTGGAAGATACGGACATAGTGCATCAAAGTGTAGGAACAAATCAGCATGTATAAACTGCTCGGATAACCACAACGTAAGTGTCTGTAAGAATGATAGAATTGAGTGTGTGAACTGTATATTTAACAACGCCACATACAAAACAAGTTTACCAACGGATCATTTGCCAACAGATAGAATAAAGTGTACAATTCTTAAAAAGAAGATCAAAAAATATATCAACTCTATTGATTATCCGATCGCACCTGTACCAAAAAAAACAATTGAGAAAAATAGGGATGATCCCAGAAAACTCTGGGCCTGCATTAATAGCAAGATAAGCATAAATAAAAATAAAACAGATACTACTATCAGTCAACTAAAAACTGAAAACAATACTACAATAACCGACAAGAACGAAATTGCCAACAATATGAACCAATTTTACTGCAAACTTGGAGAAACATTGAGTAATAAAATAACTACACCAAGAAATAAAAAACTAGAATTACCTAAAAGCAATCCAAAAATAATCTACATCAAGCCAACCAGCGAAATTGAAGTTATAAAAATAATAGACTACATGAAACTTAAAAAAAGTGGTATTGATAAAATAAGTGCAAAGGCACTGAAAACTATAGCTACTATTATTGCAGATCCCCTAGCCCACGTAATCAATCAATGTATCGAAATGGCAATCTGGCCTGATATATTGAAGGCAGCTGAAGTGATACCAATATACAAAGCTGGGAAAAAAACGAAATGGGAAACTATAGGCCTATATCACTAATATCAAACATTGCTAAAATCTTCAAAAAAATTATACATAATAGAATAATAGAATTTATATGTCAAAGTAAAATATTAAGTAAAAATCAATATGGATTTAGAAAAAACATTGGAACCAAGGATGAATTAAACACAATCTCAAAAATAATATATGAAAACCTGGATCAAAGTACACCGATAGCTATTACATTTCTAGATCTAGCAAAGGCATTTGACACTGTTAATCATATAATACTTCTAGACAAGTTTTATGCATATGGTATAAGAGGGGCACCAACTTATTACAAGTTACCTAAACAATAGGAAGAAAAAAGTAAGAATAGGTTCGCATACAAGCGAATTCGAAAATGTAAATACCGGCGTCCCCCAAGGTACGATACTTGGCCCTTTGCTATTTATGCTTTACGTAAATGACTTGCTAATAAATATGCCAGAAAACTCCATAATTTCTTATGCAGATGACACTGCAGCTGGGATAACTACTTACTGGGATACTACATAACTACTGGGAAAACTTGGTCCGAGGTTGAAGTAAAAATGAACAAACACCTCGACGATATCTCTACATGGCTCAGGCTAAATAAATTGACACTCAATGTTCAAAAAACAGTATACATGACTTTTGGAAATTACTGCGTTAGTGTGCCGAAAAAAATTGAATTTAAAATTAATAATGAAATAATAAAGAGAGTAGAAGAAACGAAATACCTAGGCTTAATTTTTGACATGAACATGAGATGGGATAAACATATTGAATACCTTATAAATAAGACAAGATACCTTGTTTTTATCTTCAGTAAAATCTCCAAATTCATGGACACAACTACTCTAAGAATAATTTACTACGCATTCTTTCATAGCCTGATTAACTATGGAATAGTTGCGTGGGGTGGTGCGTATCAAAATAACCTAAAACTGTTACAAGCGGTCCAAAAAAGAATCATAAGAATTATAAACAAAAATACCTTTCAAAGTATTAACCCACTTAACCTTCAACAATTATTCGCCTTATGAAAGCCTACAGTACCACTACAATAGCCTCAAAGATCAGTATACAAAATCATCAAGCATAACAAGGAAAAAGCTAATAATCCTACCGATATATGATAAAACTATTAGTACAAAAACCAGCTACATTAAGGCTATCAACATCTACAATAATCTACCAAATAATCTCAAAATCATAGATTTACGGAAAAAATCAAACATCAACAAAATACAAGATTGGTTGAGAAATAATAAGTCAGATAAGTACTCCCACTACAATTGACTGCAAGCAACTTAAATCATGGTTCTTAGAGATGCCCAATCAGGAGCATGGTGAGCAACAGAGAGTAATATCTTCATTAATACAGGATTTAATGCAGCGCAGAAATGATATGAAAAGTAATAGACAAAAAACTGAAATAAATTCTGACGTATGGCGACATCAAATATCTAGGATTCAACAAAGCTTTTTTCTTTTTTGATAGAGGAATACGAGGAAAACAGCTTTTTAAGAACTCAGTGTCCTCACTTAAATTACAATCACCCTACAAAGACATAGTAATCATAGATGATATTGTTTTTACGTCAGACTGTAAATGTGACTCATCTAATCAGCACAAAGAAATGTTTCCACACTATAGAGTTACTTGTGCTGTCGGACTCACCTCTACAGAGAAAATGTCATACATAAGAGAAAAAAATGCAACAACGGATAGATTTATGACAGCAAGACAAATGTTAGTTCGGAACTGGTGAAATTGTGAAAGCTGTGAAAAGTACCATGATACAAAGTAGAAATTTTAATCTTCAAATGTTTTTACCGTTAAACAACATCAAATTATAACACAAAAATATAGAATCTTAAAATCGTGCAATATAATCTTATTTAATGTGATATTTAATGTCGTCGTAGCATTACTGGTTTAAAAGACAAAAATATAGAATCATTTACGAACACTTTAGAAAATACCAACTAATAACTTATTTTTTTATATACAACTGTTAAATTGATTATATGTCATTGTTAATTTTTTATGTAAATACTAATATTATATACTGTTATCAGAGTTGGGGCGAATAGAGTCCAGGGACTCCCCTCTGTAACCCAACCTAGGTTAAGTGTGAATGAAAAGGATGGTATGATCTGCGTCTGGAAGTCCGACAAGGATTTATGCTATTCCTACGTATGAATGGAGGCTGGACTGTATGTAGTATGACTGGAGGTTATTGCTGTAAAGCAATAACAAACCAGTATTTATATGTATTCTCGTTATCTCTGTTATCCGGACCTGCGAACAGGAAATACTGTTTTCCTCTGCAGGATTTGCGGCGCTATAGTGTGTTATTGTGTGAATAATATCAACTCTGTATCGGATGCAAATGTTTGTAACTCTGGAGTTAAATAAATAAATAAATAAATAAATAAAATAATAATAACCTCAATCTCGCGATCGATCAACTCACCCCCTTAAAAACAGTACGCCCGCGCAAAAAATATGCTCCCTGGTTTGGGCTTGATCTGAGGTTACTCGTTGACAAGCGTAACGCCACACATGATCGCTACAAGCGTACTGGGCGTGCGGCATTGAACGCTCACTTTGCGGGGGTGTCCGTCACCCTTATTCAAAACATTAACGATGCAATGGATACGATTTTAACTGCTAACGAAGGAGGCTTTACTTTTAAACAAATTAATATCAGTGACGTAGTTATTGCAATCTCTAACATCTCCTCACAGGCGAGAGGATTTGACGGCGTCCCCCGCGAGGTGATCGTGAAGTCTCTTCCGGCTATATGTGGCTATCGGATATCTTTAACTCTTCCTTCGCCAGGGGGGTCTTCCCGAGTGCCTGGAAGCGAGCACAGCTTATAGCGCTGAAAAAACGGTGACTCCCTCAACAGTGGGCGACTTTCGCCCGATTGCTTTGCTCTGCTTCCTATCAAAGGTGCTCGAGAAGATTGCTCATGACCAAATCACGGAGTACCTGAATAAAAATAAGCTCCTAGATCCCCTCCAGGCCGGATTCAGGAGACATCACAGCACACAGACTGCACTGCTCAAGCTTACAGACGACGTACGAATGACGATAAATAAAAAACAAGTGACGCTGCTCTTGCTATTTGATTTCAGCAAAGCTTTTGACACAATCTCTCCCTCGAGATTGTTATGTAAATTGCGACAGCTAGGGTTCTCAAGATCGGCTCTCCTGTTGATCAAATCATACTTACAGGGCCGCACTCAAGCGGTTTTCTCTAAAGGCCACGGTAATTATGACTGGCTGGAAATAAATCTGGGTGTTCCACAGGGCTCCGTCTTGGGACCCCTGCTATTTCGTCTTTATATTAATGACTTCCAGGACGTGCTCAGCGGATGTGACATAAAATATATCTTCTACGCGGATGACCTGCAGATCTACCTGCACTCTATCATCGACAGAAGACAGGAGGCTGCTGCTCGGCTGACTGAAGCGGCGCGACTTGTCGCTAATTGGGCGGAGCGCTCCGGCTTGCGTCTTAATGCGGGCAAGACTAAGGCAATATATTTTGGTTCTAAAAAGAGGGTCAATGACCTAGATAGCATGAGCTTGCCTGGTATTGAGATACGGGGCGGTGTGCTTGTCCCGTTCAGTGGCGAGGTTGTGAGTCTCGGTGTTACATTGGACAGCAAATTGACCTGGAAACCGCACATTGATCGTGTATCCAAAAAAGCAAACAAGGCCCTTTATAGTCTGCGGTTTATAAGGGCATGTACCATCGAGACTCTCCGCAGAAGGTTGGTCGAGACACTGTTTCAGCCTCACCTTGACTACTGTGCGGTTGTGTGCCTAGACGCGACGGACGAGCAGCGGATACGTATTCAGAGACTCAGTAACACGTGTGTGAGGTACATCTTTGGGGTTGGGAGGGGAGAGCACATCACACCCTACCGGAAACGACTGGGTTGGCTTCGGACTGATTCGCGACGGCTATATTTTATGGCAATATTATTGTATAGAATCACGCGGCTTGGAGAGCCCAGTTATCTGGCTGAGGCGTTCACCTCTTTGATTTTGATGCTTAAGTATCCTTAGAATAAACTACAGTATGTATTGACGGCAAACTGTAAACGTGTAAATATTGTATGTATATATTTTATTTATTTGTTAATATTGTATTCGAGCGCCATAGCTAACCGAAGCCATTCTTTCTGTGATATCTTAAGTATTCGTGCTGATTTAACTCCTGTAACTTTTGTAAAAAGCAATTTATGTATGTATTTATAATGTATTAATCTTACTTTTGTCTTATTGGCAAATAAATAACATCTATCTCTCTACCTATCTCTCTCTCTCTCTCTACCTATCTCTCTCTCTCTCTCTCTCTCTCTCTCTCTCTCTCTCTCTCTCTCTCCCGCAAGCAAAATTAATTTTTACGTTATTGATTTTATAGTCCTAAAAAGGACTGATTGAAATTTGTTGAATCGTCCGCTAATGTTCAAAGTTACCCGTGCTGTCGTCGTCCGCTCACCATATTAAATGCTACTCCCTGCGCGCTCCCGCTGCCGTCCACTTGCCACCGCCGTTGAAAATGCGATTCTAGTCTCCACGCGCTCTTGCTTTATAATGCAAGCGCGTTTAAGAGCGGCGCGGACGCGCATGCGCGCGCTCAATGTGCCTCCTCGCGCGCATAGGTAGTTCATTAACGTTAACATTCACTCTTGCAAGCGCGTTTATTATCTAGAATATCAATGTGAAACTGTTTGAAAATTAAAGTTTAACTCTTTCTTTAATTATTCCCGAAATTTCAGTTCGATACGTCGAATAGTTTATTAACAATTAATGTTATAAAAAAGTTATCTTCAAAAGAAAGAGACCTAGGTAAATTTTTCTTTTTCGAGAATAACGACAAAAATATGCTCTATTTCACGCAAAAAGAGCGAATTCCATAGCGGCTTTTCTCTGACTATGGGAGAATTTATTTATAACGCTTTTTTAGATGTCCCACTTTGTTGGTTGCAAAGAGCAACTTAATTTCAACTTTTTGAAGTTTTTCTTTTTTCACACGTTTCTTTGATCCAAATAGAAAACGTGACCGTTATATTATTAAACCAACGGTTAGTAATTAAACAATATTGATGAAAAAATAATTCAGATATAGTTCGAGGAACAGGCTAGCTAACCGTCAACGTCGGCGCGAGAGTGAGCATCGTTGGCGCGAGAGCGAGCCTCGTCGGCACGCGCGCTGATTGTTCCTCCGCATGTCGCGAGCCAATCAGCGGGCGCCGATGCGTGGCTCCTTATCCGCGCGGACTAAGAGCCAATCGGGAGCCAGCAAGAAGCGCGGACCCAACGGGCCGTATAAGCGCGAAACTAACCGTGCTGACTGAGAGCCGGGAGCGGAGTGTTCTTCAAGACTGATGTTCGGCAGCACGAAGGGCCTAGAATCCTCCCTCCTCGATGTTGTCGGGGTCTCGTTCCGCCTAGATGCCGAAAATTAGCGAGTGAGAGAAGCCGTTATATTTAGCTTTCCCTCATTTACGCCGATTTTCCGCATCTCTCCTCCTACGTATCGTAGGTCAGGCCCTTCGGTCCGCCTACGCCCTCTCCTCTACAACCGTGGTTCACGCAAATACCGCTGCTGACGCGCGCGCCAATTTGTGTCGAATTTTCCCCCATGTCCAGGAGAAGCCCAAGAGACATCGACGGGAACACCGACGTCCACGAGGAGCCTCGAGAGAAGTGAGCGAGTAAGAGAGTAAGAGAGAAATAGAGAGAGAGAGAGAAAGATTAGATTAGATTAGTTTTATTTTGCATACATTATATTGTACGATTGTAAGTTTACAGCATTACAAGTGAGAAAAAAAACAATAGATAACAGATTGAGGCATGTTTAGAGTATGTATAGTGTGAGAGTGTGGCGATAGTGAAGGTGGAATGTGCGAGAAAGTACGTGTGCGCGTGTGCGTGGACTGTGTACGAGTTATGTATTTTCGAGTTGAAAAAAGTGATCCTTAGCAAGTTTTCTGAAAGTGACGGTGGATGAAGTGTTTCTGATGTGTGATGGCAGGTTATTCCATAAGTATGAAGCGCTGATATGGAACGATTTTCTCAGCGTCTCCGTCGCGAAAGCAGGAATTTTCGGAGGTGTCACTTCGCCCCTTACAGGCCGGAGTACGACGTGGAAGTCAAAAAAGGCCAGTACGTATGATGGTACGACCGAGTTAAACATTTTACGTAGGAAACAAGCTGTGAATTACTTCCTGCGGCCGGCAGTAGTTAGCCACTGCAGCTCCTGCCTGTACGGGGAGATGCGCTCATCTCTCCTTACACCATAGATGTACCGAATTCCTGTATTCACGAGCTTCTGTAGTTTTAAGTCGAGTTCCTGCGTCAGGTCATAGTATACAAGAGAACAGTAGTCGATGATCGGAAATAGGAGCCTTTGCACAAGATGCTTGCGCAACCTGAGATTGATACTCTTTCTGAAAAAGTAGAGCCTGTACATTAGCGAGTGAGCACGCTTAAACACTTGTGTAACGTGCTCCTTCCACGTGAGTTTAGAGTCAAGCACCAATCCCAGATTACGCACAGAGGATTCGAAGCTGACCTGGACACCCCCGATATTAATGAAAGTGTTAGTTGTTAAGGGAAGTAAATTTATGTATTAAGGTGAACCCAGGACAATTGCTTTGGTTTTATTAACATTGAGTTTAAGCCTGTTTTGCGCAGCCCAGCCCATTATCCTCTCAGCATTAGCACTCATCTTGTTTGATAAAGAATCGAGCTCCTCGAGGTGGCATTGACTGTAAATTTGCAAGTCATCCGCATAGATAAGATGGGAAACATCGGAATCAAGGCAGAAACCGATGTCGTTGATGTACAATGCGAACAGAAAGGGAACTAAGACGGAGCCCTGCGGGACGCCGATGTTAAGACGCCGTGGAGAGGAACGCTCGCTATTGTCACCAACGACGACCTGCTCTCTCCTAGTGAGATAGGAGGCAAACCAGCGGATGACCTGCTTAGAGAAGCCAAAGGTGGATAGCTTTCTCAGGAGCCGGACGTGACATACAGTGTCAAACGCCTTGCTAAAGTCAAAGAGGAGGAGAAGTGTCACTTTCTGTTTGTTTATCCCGACCGTGACATCACCAGTTAGCTTAATTAGGCCAGACTGAGTGCTGTGGCCAGGGCGGAAGCCTGTTTGAAAGTTGTCTAGTAAGAGTCTAGATTCAAGGTATTGTGAGACTTGCCGTGCACCAGCTACTCCAGGGCCTTGGAGAGAAAGCATAGAAGTGAAATCGGACGCTAGTCAGTCAGGGCTGTTGGTGAACTGACTTTGTTGAGTGCACGCACAAGCGACAATTTCCAGGCGGATGGGAAACAGGATTCGCTCAGAGACAGGTTGAAAATATGACTTAGTAGGGGAGCGAGAACCGGCAATGCATTTGAGATGACAACCTGAGGGATTCCGTCGCTTCCCCTGGCCTGAGTGTCGAAGTGCGATACTGCAGCCAACACATCCAATTCCGTTATGGTGCTGAACTCGAAATGCTCTGGGAGGTCAAGACTTTCCAGGGGGAGGAGATAATCCTCAACAGCAGCAGCTAACGGATCATTGGAGATCGAACTGAAATGCTTGTTCAGTTCATCTGTGTTATAACGAGATGGTGAAGGGGCCTTGTTGGCAGAAATTCCAAGTTTCTCCAGCTCTCTCCAGATCTCGGCAACATCAGTCAAGGTTGACAGGTGTGAATAGTAATAATTCAGCCTGGCTTCCTCGACTTGTTTGTGAGCATTGTCTCTAGCTAGCCTATATATGCGGAGATCCGAATCGAGCCTGGAGATCCGAATCGAGCCTGGAGTTCCTGAAACGCCTGTAAAGTCTATCTCTCTCAGATACAAGGTCACGAAGAGCCGCGGTGAACCACGGGTGATGCTATCTTCTTGGTGTCACAGTCCGTAATGGGGCGAGATAATTGATGGCGTTAGTGAGGTTAGCGTTAAGTGTGGATATGCATTCGTCGAGTGAGGAAGAGGTGAGGGATGACCAGTCACATGCGCTAAGAAAGTCCATTAGCTTCTCGGCGCTGATTCCTTTAAAGTTTCTGTAAGAGTATGTGTTAGGTACGTATCGTGGAATCTGTACGTCGAGAGTGGCCGTGATAAGGTCATGTCCGTTGATGAAAGGTGAGTTTGTCTTCCAGTATGACAGCAGGCGATCCTGCTCGTCGATTAGACACAAGTCAAGCCAGGTATCAGAACCCTGTTTGTGGTGCGTGGCACCATAGGGAACAGATGAAAGGGAGTTTTCATCATTGAAGCCCTTGATGAACTTGTCATCTTCAGATGAAAAAAGTTGGTAAGAGTTGAAGTCTCCCATTATGAACTTCGTGGAATAGTTGTGCATGTGGGTTGTTAGTTGGTCTATGAAGTTAGCGTGAGGTCGACGATACCCAACCCCCACGAAGATAGGAGACTCCCTTTGCCGATACCTCACAGAAGAGATATTCAGGCTTGCCTGGCTTGCCAGACCATTCACCGACAGATGATGAAATTATAATTAAGAAATAAATATCTAGCAAGTTTGCTTGCCAAACATTATTTGAGAAAAAGTTTTATGGATAAGACGCAGCGAAACCCGAATATTCGTGAATTTTTGAAACTAAGCGGCGACTATGTTTGTTAATAACATTGGTGCCACAATTTTTTCACAGTGGATGTCTTTCTACACATAAGAAAAAAATATCTAGCAAGTTTGCTTGCCAAACATTATTTGAGAAAAAGTTTTATGGATAAGACGTAGCGAAACCCGAATATTCGTGAATTTTTGAAACTAAGAGGCAACTTTGTCTATTAATAACATCGTTGCCACAGGTTTCTCACAGTGGATGTCTTTCTACACTTAAGAAAAAAGCCTTCAGCAAGTTTCGCTCTCCAAACATTATTTTGAAAAAACGTTTCTTATACATCACTTAGCAAAACCCGAAAATTCGTGATTTTTTGTAACTTAGAGGCAACTTTTTTTATAAATAACATTGGTGCCACACGTTTCTCACAGAAGATGTCGTTCTACACGTAAGAAGAAAGCCTTCAGCAAGTTTAGCTTGTCAAACATAATTTAAGAAAAGTATCATCTATAAGACGTAGGAAAACCCGAATATTTGTGTTCTTTTGCAACTGAGAGGCGACTATGTTTGTTAATAACATTGGTGCCACAAGTTTCTCACAGTAGATGTCTTTCTACATGTAAGAAAAAAGCCTTCAGCATGTTTTACTAGTAAAACATTATTTTGAAAAAAAGGTTCTAATTCTTAAGACATAGCGAAACCCGAATATTCGTGATTTTTTGCAACTGGTGCTACAGAGTAGATAGGCTATAGGCATACCAGAACATAGGCATACTAAAACACCCTCTCTCCTCTCAGGGAAAGATTGCAGCCCTCCCAAAAGTGAGGGAAGCGCCTACATTTGCTTGGAAAAGCTCCTCCTTCTCTGATTTTCGAGAAACGTGTGAAAGTGTGTAAATGCATCCTTATAAGATAGCAGTCAAAGCTAATAAATTTATCGGAGAAAAATAAATCCCGCTTTCTCACTGTTTAAACTGAAAGATAATAACAAGAATAATAAGCACATCTGCTCGCTCTCGTGAAGTAATGAACCCTCAAAGCTGTTTCCACGTTAGATTGTCACGAGCAGAGATAATTTTCACACTCTTGAAATTACTGTCGATTCTTAAAGAGATAATCTTACGCTCAATAGATCTCACAGGGGTATCTGTGCGGCAAGCGCGCAGGTATACACATTTCCTCGGCCGCGTGCTTACATACGGAGATAATCTTATTCATAGCACAATAGATCTCATACGGGTATCTGTCGGACTTCTTGCCCGACACGCGCGCAGGTATACATATTTCCGCATGCTTACTTGGACGTGCGTATACACATCTGACCCATCCCCTTCTCGCTCAGGTATACATATTTTCCCGACCGCTTGCTAGCCTACGCGCAAGTATACACATCTGGCTGATTGCTTGCAGATTAGCAGATAGATTATCTGCCAAGTTAATATGTGCGTGTGTGCGTTTCAAGAACTAGGATTTTGAATTTTCACACAGATAAGTCGGATACGTGCTGAAGACTCTCGCATGAAAATTTAAGATATGGACAGTCAATAATGACCGCTCTCTCTCTCTCTCTCTCTCTCTCTCTCTCTCTCTCTCTCTCTCTCTCTCTCTCTCTCTCTCTCTGTCTCTCTCTCTCTCTCTCTCTCTCTCTCTCTCTCTCTCTCTCTCTCTCCAAGAAAGCGTAGGTGTGTACTCGAGTGATTGAGGGATGGTCAAATTTTGCTGAGAGGGAGGAGATTTTGAAAATGCCAGTGGGAAGTGTCTAAGGGAGGTTCTATGAGAAGAAAGTGGACATTTTTCGCCAATCGAAGGACTTGTGGCAATTGAAGTGGAAAGGGAAGCTTCGCTGTCCACCGTATTTAAGGACCTGGTGCATGCTTCGTCAGTCAGTTCACTCTTCGTTTTCAAGTTCATTCTTCAATTCAAAGTGTGAGAAGATGGAAGGAATCAACGACAGCATGAAGGCAGCTTTTGAGAAGGTCAACGGCTATAGAACAATTGTCCATCTCTTTAATGTGGCGTGGCAGTTGATGTCCTGGACATCGAATGGAATTAATGATGATTCCATTTTGAGAAAGTGTAAGTGTTATTTTTTTTACATTAGCGCTCACCTCACCAGAGTCGCAACAACAGCAGCAACTTCCGTCGATTGGTGTGATGCAGCAGATGTTTAAAAGTATATCATCCTTATCAGAGATGCACCATCAGCAGCAGCTTCCACAGGAGCAAAACTCACAGCAACAAGCAGCAGTCGCAGCAGAAGTCGCATCCGCAGCAAAAGCCACAACCGCAGCCAAAGCCGCAGCCATAGCCAAAGCCAAAGCCAAAACCAGAACCACAGCAGAAGCCAAAGCCGCAACTGCAGCCAGAACCTCAGCAGAAGCGAAAGCAGCAGTCGCAGCCAAAGCCGCAGCAGAAGCCAAAGCAGCAGAAGCCGCATCCGCAGCCAAAGTCGCAGCCACAGCACCAGCTAGGAAGCCACTCAGGGACCCTCGCTCTCCGCCGGCAACCAAAAGTGATCGCCCTTCTACGTCTGCGAAAACCGAACGTTCGTCCTCATCAAGCGATCGCAATCACTCATCTTCGAAAAGCGATCGCAATCACTCGTCATCAAAAAGCGATCGCCATCACTCGTCATCAAAAAAAAGCGATCGCCATCGGTCATTTTCGAGAAACGAGCGCCATCGCTCATCTTCGAGAAACGACCGCACTTCTGTACCAAGCGATCACCACACAAGTACGCTGTTGAGCATTTACAGCCTCCTTTACAGGCTCAAGCTCGAGTTCAGGCTCAAGCTCGAGTTCTGGCTCGAGCACCAGCTCGGGATCCAGGTCGGGATGTGGCTCTGACAAAAGTTCAAGAAAGAGGAAATCTGATGGTTAGTTATAAAAAAAATTTTTAATTTTTTCAAAAAATAATAATACATAATTTTTCTTTAAATTCAGATGAAGCAATCAATGGTATAGGTGGTAAAAGGATGACAATCACATCATCTCAAGAGAGCATTTTTTTTTTTTTCATTTTTTATGATAATATATACATTAATTTTTTTTTGTTTTGTTATTGCAGCAGAAAAGAAGGAACGGAGAAAACTTTCGTTGTCTTTAAAAGAGACTGATCTACCACCACCATCTCCGCGACAGCAGACATCACCACAGCCTCTCCATCATGCAGATCAGCCGATGCCACTTCAGCATCAAGCAGATCAACCGATGCCACTTCAGCATCAACAAGAACTGCAAATGTCACTACAGCAACGAGCACGACCGCGTATATTGCATGACGAAATGCTCAACGATCCGCTAATCGTGTTCGATAAGAAAGCAAATATGCGAAACAAATCTGAATGATATTTTTCAATAAATTTTTGTAATAAATTTTTGTAATAAATTTTTGATAAGATAATTGTAAAAAAAAATAAAAATAAATAAACATAATTTTCCACTAATATTTTGTGATTCCTGCTTGTTTAAACATTATTCCTTTTAGAAATGTATATTATAATACATGCTTACTGTCGTTGATCGCGCGTTACAACCAGGGCCAGAAGGGTCCTGTTTATTATAATTAGAAACGTCGGACATGCAGAAGACATGGCTCGGCCGACTCACGCGGGCACGGATTTACCTATGCCATCTGACACATTGTCACGTCTTGTCAGCAGCGTGTGAGTAGGTAGCAACAACGTACGTTGCCGAATATATATAAAGTTGATAAGGGAATAAAACATAAACCATTCATTTATTAAAATCATTTTTTATTTAGTTAAGCTGATTTCCAGTATAAGCAAATACATTTTAAATTTTGATTATCCACCGTATCTAAACTAAATCGATCATCTAAATAATCGAGTAGCCAGGTTCGTATTGCAATAACGTTTCGAACAGCACACATAGGCACTCTTCTAATGCAGAGATCGTGATTAAAGCAAACGAACTGCTTATCATATATTATTTTTTCAAACGATGGACAGCCAAAATTTTCGATGTTTGTGATTGATCTGAAAAAATAAATAGAAGAATGTGTGAGGGATTTTTTTTTAATGTGAAAGTTTAAATAAATTTATTATATTTGCAACTTACAAATCGGGCAATAAATTTTTTATCCATTCTGCTTTCTGCTTTCCTTTGACGAATAATTTTGTGACTCCTTGTGTACATATTTCTAAAATTTTATGAAGACGGTGATATAGAATATCTCCAGAATCCCATTCTATGCCGTGATGGCTCTTTTCAATCCAGTGAGTCATACATTTTTCTTCCTCTGTTAGTTCATCCCGTGGTAATGGGGGTTTAAAGAGATACGCAGTCGGTAAAGCAGTTTTACTCAAATTGAGAAAACTGATTTCCTTGAAAATAAAAGTATCGACGGCAATTCTTTGAAAACCTTGAATGTCACAGAGATAAACTTTTTCTTCTTCTTGACATTGTAATATTGTATTTCTAAACAATACATTATATTCACTTTAACTTCTATCAATCACGCTAGTCATCTTGCTATTCAGTAAGAAATGATCTGAGCTAGACTCTTACTCTCTGTTTTTATAATACATAACTCCGCCTCTGGCTTATGTAGGATTTTAAAAGTCGATTTTGGATTGGATGAAAAGAAAGAAAATGCATCCCCTCTCAAGAAAATTTTCGTCCTTATCTTATCTATGAGCTCTTCATCCACACCATTGGTCTTTCCCGAGAAAATCTTTCTCTTAATCTTATCTACTAGCTCTTCGACTCTACCATTGATCCTTTGCGAGAATACCTTCTCTCCCTATTTAAGAGCGGGAGCATCTTCCTTGAACGATCACAGTTCGTCAGTTGCGTTTCCTTGATGTAAAGTGATAGTTTTGTGCAAGTTCACGAATAATATTCTAGCCATATTTCAGTAAAAGTAAAGATGAATTCGATGGATTTTTTTGAACGTCTTGTTGGCTTACTTCGTGACACCATACAAAGTAAAAATGATATGAGCGATGAAGATATTTATCATTGGCTGGACGTGTGTAATTCTACGATAAAGGAATTGAACGATAAAATTGATAAAGCGAATTTAACGCGAGGAGAAAAACAAAAGTGTCAAACTTGTTTAACACATTCGTCGTGCATTCAAGTTCAATTCGAACAACACCTTCGGTGTGGAGGTAGTTTACAAGCGGAGGAAGAAACTGAAGCTAGAGTAGAGTGGCGAGATGTGCAGTCAGCTTTTCAGAATATAATTAGAAGTGGTGTGGTAGTGAATATAAAACATGTTGATATTCTAAGTTTTTTAAACGATGCACAAAAGCTCTTTAATGATAAGGTAAAGAGCTGCTTAGATGAGTATAATGCAGTGAAAGTTAATTCTGACTTCATCGCCGAATTTTCTATGCAGAAAAGTGGAGAGGAAACAACGGACGTTAAATATTTTACTAGTGATAGTGCGACGATATATTTGTCAACGAATTTAGAGGAATGGTTTAAAGACAATATCAAAGAGCCTATTCTTGCACAGTTAGAAGAATTTCAAGAAAAGGACGCAGGCTGGACTCTTAAAAGTATCATAAGTTTGTGTATAAACATGAAAAAATATTCTCCAATTAAAGGGTCTTCTTACATTCCTATTCCAAAGTATATAGAACGCAAAAAAGCGTGCGTCAATGTTCGAAATTATGACAATCAATGTTTCAAGTATGCTATACTTTCAGCAATATATCCTAGTGTCAGTAACGCCCATCGAGTTGCTCAATATCGTGTGCATGAAGACAAGTTAAACTTTAGTGATATAGAATTTCCAGTAAAGCTAAAAGATATTGTAAAATTTGAAAAACTTAATGATATTTCAGTAAATGTATACATGCTGAAGCAATATGGTACAAAATTCGAAGTATCACCTTGTCATGTTACATCTGAGAAGAAGGATCAACATGTAAATTTGCTCTTGATTCAAGATTTTTACATAAACGAATATGAAGAAAATAATCGTGATGGAAGCTTACCTAAATACCACTATGTTTGGATTAAAAATATGTCCCGGCTTTTGTGTTCTCAATTATCTAAATCTCATATAAAATCTCACCATTGTGAAAGGTGTTTACAAGTATTTTACAATGAAGAAAGATTGGAATCTCACGAAAATAACTGTAAAAATTTGAATAGTTGCCGGATAAATCTGCCTGACTCTAAGAATAACATTCTTAAATTTGAAGATTATAGGAAGAGTGAAAAAGTGACTTTTGTTATTTATGCAGATTTTGAATGTATGTTAAAGCATACTGGAAATGAAAATGCTTTTCAACTGCATGAAGCGTACAGCATAGGCTACTATATAAAATGTAGCTATGATGATGGATTATCTAGCTATAAATCTTACAGACAAGAAAATAGAGATGAAAAGACACCAGCAGAATGGTTTGTTCAAGAGCTGAAATCAATCGGGGAGCAGATTGATCTACTCTACAAAAATCCTAAACCATTAAGACTTACAGACTTGGAAGAATTATCTATTCGAAGGGCAACGATATGTCATATATGTCGAAAACCAATCCATGGTAATGAACTTGCAGTACGAGATCATTGTCATCTTACTGGACGGTATGTTGTCACTTTAATTACTTTGAAAAATTGAATTTACTAAATTTTTTAGCCTAAATTTTTTTCTTCAGTTTCAGAGGTGCAGCTCATAATTCATGTAATTTGAATTATAAGAATTCGAGATTTGTGCCAGTTATTTTTCATAACCTTAATTATGACACACACTTCATTTTGAATGAAATCGCTACTTCTACATTGATGAAAGGACGAGTTCCTCTGATACCTCATAATAAGGAAAAATATATTTCATTTACAAAGTACATTGATGAATTGGACATCAGTTTTAGATTTATAGATTCATGGCGTTTTTTACCATCATCATTGGTGAAACTTGCATCATATCTAGAGAACGTACCGATAGCAGTAAATGAGTTTCGATCTGATGGCTTCACGGATGAAAAAATCAATCTTCTTAGACGCAAAGGCATATTTCCATATGATTTTGTTGATGAATTAGATAAACTAATGACTACAAAACTGCCAGAAAAAAATGAATTTTACAACAAATTAACAGATTCACATATTACTGAGAAAGATTACAATCACGCTGTTCAAGTCTGGAATATGTTTAATATAAAAACTTTAGGTGAATATTCTGATCTATACTTGAAAACGGATGTTTTATTATTGGCTGACGTTTTTGAAAGTTTTCGGGAGACATCTCTTAGAGTATATGATTTATGCCCTGCACATTTTTACACGACTCCTGGACTAACATTTTCAGCAGCTCTTAAAATGACAAAGGTGGAATTGGAGCTTCTTACAGATATTGATATGCTGATGTTTATTGAAGCAGGGATTCGAGGTGGAATAAGTCAATGTTGTAATCGGTATGCCAAGGCAAACAATCCATATATGGGACCTTCATATCATAAGGAGCAGAAAACAAAGACTCTCTTATATTTTGATATAAATAATCTTTATGGATGGGCAATGGTACAACCTTTGCCAGTTGGAAAATTTAAATGGATAGAATATGAGACAAATACATGTTTTTTCAATACACCACCAGATTCTGACATAGGCTATTTTGCTGAAGTTGACTTAGAGTATCCTGAAGAAGTACACGATGATCATCGAGATCTCCCTTTTTGCGCAGAGCATAGTACACCACCTGGCTCTAAACAGAAGAAATTTCTAACTACTTTGAATGATAAGACAAGGTATGTAATTCATTATCGAGCACTGAAACAGGCGTTAGATAATGGACTTCGACTGAAAAAGGTGCATAGAATTTTGAGTTTTGAGCAGAAGGCCTGGCTCAAACCATATGTCGAACTAAATACAGAGAAAAGAAAGCACTCCAAGAATGAATTTGAAAAACTGTTTTATAAATTATTAATTAATGCTGTCTATGGAAAGTGTATCGAGAGAGAGCGATCTCGCGTTGATGTGCGTTTAGTGAATAAATTTTCAGGTCGATATGGAGCAGAAGCACGTATAGCTCAACCAAATTTTCATAGTTGTGCAATCTTTGATGAAAATTTAGTTGCTATTCAGCTAAAGAAGACAAGTATAACAATCAAGAAACCAATTTATGTTGGTCTCTGTATTCTCGATTTGTCAAAAACATTAGTATATGATTTTCATTATTCATATATGAAACAACGAGTAGGAGAAAAATGTAAACTTCTTTATACAGATACAGATAGTTTAATATACGAAGTTGCGGACATTGATATGTATCAAATAATGAATGAAGATATACACAAGTTTGATACTTCTGATTATGATGAGAATAATCAGTTTGAAATTCCGCGTGTTAATAAAAAAGTTCCTGGATTGATGAAAGACGAATGCTGTGACAAGATTATGACAGAGTTCGTAGGTTTAAGAAGCAAAATGTATAGTATTTTCATTGATGGAGCTGAGACAGTGAAAAAAGCCAAAGGGATAAAATTAAATGTAGTAAAGGAATCAATCACATTCGAAGATTATCGAAAATGTCTTCAAGATCTTGTTATTACAAAACGTGAGCAGTGCAATATTCGTTCAAAATTACATATAGTCCATACTGAAAAACAAGAAAAAATTGCTCTAAGTCCTCACGATGATAAAAGATACTTATTACCTCATAGTACAGATACTTTGCCCTGGGGTCATTACAGAATTATGGAAGAACAGATGGCGCAAGCTGCAATGCATGTAGAGGGGGAAGCGGAGGAGAGGGGATACAATGCAGCTAATGGCAATGAAGCAGAAGAAAAAAGAGAGGGAGAAAATGAGAGGGAGGATGAGGTAACCATTGGCAATGATGCAGAAGAAAAAAGAGAGGGAGAAAGTGGGAGGGGGTATGAATGTGAACAAATAAGGATTGAATACGATGTGCCTGAGGAGTTCATGCACGAATGGGATCCATCATTAGATAAGATAAGATTAGAATCAGAAGAGAAGGGATATCTTACTAGAGGCAATGGAAAGGGCAGGAATTGTGGAGGGAAATGGACTATATGAACGCACGGACAACAACGAGGAGCACATTCGAGAAATCGAAGCGAACAACGAACCTTCTACAAAGAGACCAAGGCTCACCTAACTTCATAATAAGTAAGTTATATTTCATAGTTCTCCCTCGTTACTTGTCTTTAATACAATTTTCTCTAACATAAATTTTTATTTTTGCTTTTTTCAGAATGGATCTATCTGCACTCAACAAGATTGCTGAGCGAGAGTTCTTGCCAAAGAAAAGAGCAACAGACATGGAAAAAGATCATCAGTATATGGTGACAGCACTGAAAGAGGTCAAGACAAGGTTCGGTACGAAGATTGTTGCTGAACTTGATGACAGCTTTCAAGTTTTCTTGCCAGAGAAGATTTCATCGGCTATTCTGAAAGATGAAGCGTTTTTCAATTCACTCTGCAACAGTGCAAATAAACTTTATTTATTTTTAAAATATCTGGGTGGATCTTCTTTTAAGTTCGATTCTAGTACTCAATAAGAATGAATAAATCACAAATTGATTTTACAAAGATATATTTTTTATTAACTTGCACATAATAATAATACATGAATAAATTTAATATAATAAACATAATACATTTGCTTTTTTATTTACTACAATCTGATCCTTTTATCCATAAAAAAGAACATAAATTGTTAATATAGTTACATTAAAGAATCTCATTTTTATTTATCCAACTATTATGATCGTCACTCAATCCTAGCCATTTAACATATACACGTTTACCACTTTTACTTAATACTTTTTCTACTAGATAAATATCAGGATACATAGTTTTATGAATTTCTGTTTCATAAAAGCCACCTGAGACGGTTTTATTGTTATAATCTTTGAGGTGGTATGTTGTCGGATTAGTTTTGACAACTCGCGTTATTGTAAAAATTTCAGTAGACCAGTTTGGTGTGTAACCTTTTTCAAAAACATTTTTTATCCTACTTATTCGTACTTTATCTCCTACTTTAAATTTCGGTTTTTTCAATGCCGACTTTTCATTTGGAAAACGTCTCTTGACTCACTCATTTGCCAGTGTAACATTTTCAGGCTCGATTCCTGTTGTCCGATGTTTTCTCAAATTGTATGCTTTGAGTAAGTTAGGTAGAATATCCAGCCATTTATAGCTTCCCTGTTTGTTGAATTCTGTCCACATTGCATTTTTTAATGTTCTATTGAATCGTTCGCATATACTTGCATGAAGATTACTATGCGAAGAGTATAAGTGTATATTGTGCTTCTTCATAAGTTTTTGAAAAATTGAATTGTAAAATTCTTTTCCTTGGTCAGTTTGTAGATTCTTCGGTACTCGTCCTTCTTTTAGTATTGACTTCATAGCTGTAGTAACATCATTACCACTCTTTGACTTGACTGGCACGGCCCATGAATACTTTGAAAATATATCTATGACAGTGAGTAAGTAATGAAAACCTTTGTTTTCTTTAGAATATGGTATCATTTCTACAAGATCAGCTTGCCAAGTCTCGTCTATTCCACGTATGTAATATTTTCTTCTCTTGTATCGCCGACGTGCTGGCTTATGCAGCTCTTCAGCTACTCTATGACGGTCCATCTTCGTTTACAGTAGATGAAAATCCATCTGGAAATTCGTCTATACGAACTTTTAATTGTTTATTCACTTCTTCAATTATATAATCAACACCAGAGTAATTGCGAAGAGTTGTATTATAAAGATAACGCAATTTTGCATCCACTTCCAATTGATGTTTTTCAACTTGCTGCTTGTATTCTTCTATAACTTCACCAATTCCAGAAATTTTAGCAGCTATATAATTTATTTCAGTTTGTAGTATAACTTTCAGTGAATGCAAGGTGATTGCATCGTTTGGCTGATTGGGTGGTAAAATTGAAACCAATGTCTGGAGGACCACGACTCACTTGCGAGCCCTCAAGTTTTCTACCAAACACATCGAGACTCATGGTAGTACTGATGCAAAGAAAGTTGCGTGTCAATATATATGCCCAGCTTCACGTAATTCCTCAATAATCGATTGGATTTCATTGTTGTGATTATTATTTCCAGCTGATCGTTCGGCAATCAATAGTCAAAGTCTCTCAGTAAGCTCGTTTGGATCATCCTAGAAGACGAGATCAATGGAAAACTTTTCTTAGCTATTTAATATTTAGGTATGCGTCCTCCTCCGCTGCTACTGTTCTTTTTACGTGGAGTGCTGCGGAACATTGGTGCTAAAATATTCTTATATTTATTACTTCTCGACATTCGTATAGACTCATCTTTGCTGAATTTTTTCCGATGAGCATTTGTTGCTTCCAGAATCTTGCGATAATTTGCACGATCCGATGAGCTCAGAAGAAGATCATCCGGATATTTTTTAAATAGCAATTCCATTAGTCTACTCGTTTTAGGATAACTTTCATTTCTGACTTTGACATATTTATCATCAAATTCAATTTCTGAATCACCAATCATATACACTTCATCAACCTTTCGCACTCCGTATATATTATCAATCGTTCTACGGCTTTTATCTAGCAATGATAAAAAGTCTTCAGTTGATTCATTTTTTCCACTCGCAGATCTAAATGTAGTATTGGTTATTGTGTCAAAAGCATCATCATCATCATCATAATCATAAACAGTATAATCCAATAAACTTGATTTATTGTTCTTATTTTGATCGTTGAGCAAACTCGATCGATCGATTCTCATTCGTTTTTTCATTTTTTTACTGTTGTTTTGATCCAAAATGTGATTGGACGGTTGCTGTAGTGGGCCTTCACTTTTCATCTCAAGTTTCTCAAGTGGTGTGATGACTGGTTTTAGAGTGTCACCAATGACTTTTTCAAAATCATCTTTCTCCTGTTTTAATAAAGTGTATTTTTTCTTAATAGCCTCACGAGCTCGCAAGAGCTCACTAAGAACATTCTTCTCTTTCGTGAAGTCTGACATGCTGACGTGGCGATGTCTACAACTGAACTGTAAGTATGAGACTCATAATTCCTTTTTTATTGCAAAACAATCAAATCCTTTTCTGTATCTACCCTCATTCATCGGTCTATCTTTGTCAATAACGATGAATCCATATTTATCATTCTTCCAACATTCAGAACAAAGATTCCGAAATTCGTTGAAAGTTAAATCGGTATTCACATGATCTTCATAGATATGTTTAAGATTTACATCATCTTGTCGATAAATTACTAACAAATTGACATTATCTCTAATGAGATGTTTTCCTATATGAGCATAAGATTGACATAGATAGAAGCTATCTACACTCTTATGTCTCCCCATACAGAAGAATGCTCTGACGTTATCCTGCTTCTCACATGCCACATCATCAATCATTATTGAATTTGGAAGGGCTTCATCTGGAGATACTACAGATTCATGCTCACTGAACGGATGATATGCTACTCCTTCAATCGGATCCAAGACATTTTTGAGAAATTGATACTTTGGCTGATTCAAGGATTTAGAGTATACGTACAAATTCTAAAACCTAAGACCATTGGGGTGTGTAATTAAAGCCAATAAACTATTTGTTTTTCCACAGTTTGATGGACCACAGAATACTGCTCGTATACTATCTGGCAGTAATTCCCCATGACGCTTCTTTCTCTTCTCTTTTCCAAAATCAAAATTTGTAACAGGGAGAGTTTGACGTTCTGGTCGGTAAAATCCATGTTCACACAACAGAGTCAGATTGAACATTGAGCTCTCGAAATATAAACGCTCGTTTTATACCATGAACGTCAGTTGTGAATGAACAGTCGAAGAGAGATGATCATACACAAACCTCAGAAACAGCCGAAAGGCTATGGATTGCTTGATAAAGTTATCAATAACTTACCTATTGAAATGCATCTTCCTGGATATCAATACTGCGGTCCCGGAACTAAATTGAAAAAGCGAATGAAAAGAGGAGATCCGGGTATTAATCCGCTTGATCAGGCTTGTAAAAAACACGACATAGCTTACTCCGACAAAAACAGAGATCGTAAAGCTGCTGACAAGATGCTTGCTGAGGAAGCTATGCAACATGTCAGAGCTAAGGATGCTAGTCTTGGCGAAAAAGCTTTTGCTTTTGCTGTTAGCAATGCTACGAAATTAAAAGGAAAAACCGGAATGGGACTGAAATTTAATAAGTTAGTGACTGCGGCTAAAAAATCAATGTCAACAAGTAAAAGTTCTCGCAAGGTTATTCAATCAGCCTTGAGGGTGCACGTCAAGCTGTTAAAAGTGTAGGTGGAAAGAAAAAAGTTATCATTCCACGTGTTCTGATGCTTCCATCAAAAATTGGTGGAGTTCTTCCTTTTCTCATTCCATTGTTCGCAGGACTAAGTGCAACCGGTGCTCTAGCAGGAGGCGCTGCTGGAATAGCTAAAGCAGTTAATGATGCTAAAGCTGCGCAGAAAAATCATGAAGAAAGTAAGAGGCATAATAAGACCATGGAAGCTATTGCTTTAGGCAAAGGTCTTCATCTTAAGCCCTATAAAACTGGAATGGGATTATTTATGAAACCTCATATCGGTCATGGCCATCAAGTCAGTAGAAAAAAAAACTTCGATTTAACTTTGCCAAATCGTGCACTGACTGACTACGATCTAAAAAAATATGCTCATATGATGAAAATCACAGATTTCAGAGGTGTTTTCATGAGAAATAATCTACCACCCGATGGTCCATGGCATAATGAAACAGCAGTGGTAAACTTGGACGACTTTCAAAATAGAGGCACTCACTGGGTTTGCTATCGCAAACGTGGTCCTGAAGTGATTTATTTTGATAGTTTTGGTGATCTTAAACCTCCTAAAGATCTCATATTGTATTTTAACGTGAAAGAAGTTAAATACAACTATAAAAGATATCAAAATTTTGACTCATTTATATGTGGCCATTTTTGTCTCTTTTTCTTAGCTGGGAGACTATAAAAGAGGTGCTCACTGACGAATACAACCATTATCTTCCGATCAGTCGTGGAAGATAACTTCACTTTGAGTCTCCCAGGAAACTCATCTGTCTTAGAAGCGCAATTTTTTCCTTCGATTGAACTACCGAAGCATAAAAATTTTGTCTTGGGTTTAGTTGAACTTTTATCATTTAACTCTATTCACAATGTCGACTATTCAAATAATAAACTGCATTTAAACGGAGATATTATTATTAATATTCCTACTGGTAGTTATGAGATTGATGCTATTAATCAATTTTTACAAGCAAATTTGAAATTCAAAAGAATCGAATTCTCGTTGAAAGCTAACAACAATACTCTTAGAAGTGAAATTCTCTGCAGTCATCCGATAGATCTCACACCTCACGATTCCATAGGCCGTCTCCTTGGCTTTGCTCCTCGAACTCTCGAAGAGAACATTCAACACAGCTCTGATTTACCAGTGAAAATATTGAGAATCAATGCACTCAGAGTTGAGTGTAATATTACTGGAGGTGCTTATATCAATAATAAGAAAGTTCATATAATCCATGAGTTCTTTCCCAGAGTGCCTCCGGGATATAAAATCATAGAAGTTCCGTCACACGTCATATATCTACCGGTCAGTGTCAAGTGCATAGATCATCTACAAATTCAAATTGTCGATCAGGATGGAAATTTAGTGAATTTTCGAGGAGAGGAAATCACTATTAGACTTCACATCAAATCTGTATAATGGACATCGTTTACAATTCTGGATCATATATAAATCAGTCATCATGGCAACCAGTCATCAGTCGACCGAAGAAACTCAAACCGTTAACACGCAAGAGCATTCAGTTTCTGAAAAGTCTAGGACTAGAAGTTCGTGGAAAAAATTCACGTGTATAATTCTTTGCTGTTTCCAGAAAAATGGACGAAATTCTAAGCATTCGATCAGGTGGCGTATTCGATGAGTATTGCTCATTACGAAGTACACGCACATCAACCATACTCATCATTAAGTTTTGACAACAGTGATGAAATTCGTATTTCTATCCAACATCAAGATCTATGTCTTTTACTATCGCGCAGCTCTATCCATATATGTGGAAAGTTGCAAGTAAAAGGTGGAACAGCAGCAGCACTTGCTAAAACTAAATTTGTCAACAATGGCATTTGTCATCTGTTTGATGAAATTCGTTATGAGATTAATGCTGTGGAGATAGATAAAAGTAAAAATGTTGGTCTGAGCAGTGCTATGAAAGGATTGATTTCATTTAATTTGAATCAGAATGATATGCTGGAGAATGCAGGCTGGCTTGGTATTCAAGACAATATCAAATCGGTCGTAGATGACAAGGGCAATTTTGACGTTGCGATTCCACTGAGTATGATCTTGGGTTTTGCAGAAGACTATAAAAAGATTATAGTTAATATAAAGCATGAGCTCATTCACACAAGATCGAGAAGCGACTTGAACGTAATAATCCAGGAAGGTACTGTAGCATCTGGTGTAACTACTTATGAAGATTATGAAGTAAAAGTATCAAAGATAGAGTGGTTGATGCCATATGTTGTTGCATCTGATAAACAAAAAATCCAGCTATTGAATTTCATTGGTAAAGATAATCCTATCTCCATTTGTTTCCGTTCTTGGGAGTTATTTGAATATCCTCTTCTCCCAAGCACTACTAAACACGTCTGGACAGTGAAAACATCAAATCAATTGGAAAAACCTCGTTTTGTGATTCTTGGACTGCAAACAAAGAGAAAATCAATGAGAACTGCAAACGCCAGTCGATTTGACCATTGTGAGTAATGTGAAACTTTTCTTGAATTCACATTATCCATATAACAATATGAATCTCGACATAGCTAAAAATCAGTTTGCCATTCTCTATGATATGTATGCTAATTTTCAAAAATCCTACTATGGAAGAGATCCGCAACCGCTGCTGACAGTCTTCGTTTCTCAACTTTTCACCACTCATAGTTATTGACTGTTCACGACAAAACGAATCTCTCAAGAGCGCTCCTGTCGATGTACGTCTGGAGTTTGAGGCTAAAAAAGATTTTCCTGCTAACACTTCAGCCTACTGTCTGATCTTACACGATCGCATCGTTCAGTACAATCCTATTAGTGGAGATGTCAAGAAGCTCGTCTAAGCTGCACCGGAAAATGGAGTATGCAGTAGACATGACTGGTTTCAAGCAAACCGAAGAAGATTATATTCTAAAGGAATTAGCAATCATACCTCTCAAGGAAAATAGTGCAGATCCTATTGTTCTAACATTCAAAAATCCCTTCTCATGGAAAAAACTCTCAGACAAAATGAAAAGGGAAAACAAATGGCTCAAACATAATTATCATGGCATCAGATGGAAAACGGATGGACATGACTACTCTCAAATCGGAAACTTGCTTCGTGACGCTTTATATGATGCATCAAAAATTTTTGTCATTGGTGCATTAAAACAGAAATGGCTTCAACGATTCAAATTTCCTGTTCACAATATTGAACAGTATGGCTATCCATCAAAACAATCTTTTAAGTGTGTCACAGTATGCACAAATCATAATCCAAGCTATAAGACGACCTGTGCATTGCACAACGTCAAATTCATGAAATTGTTCTATCAGCATAAACTGTAAAGTACAATAAAAAAATAAAAAAAAAATAAAAAAAAAGTAGAGAACGTTATAGGCATTCCAAAACATAATAGAGAGAGAGAGAGAGGAAAAATTATCCCCACTCTCTCATCGGGTACTAAAACACTCTGAGAGGAGAGAGGGTGTTTTAGTATCTTGGAGAGAGAGAGGGGATCCCTCCTCTTTCATCGGGTACCAAAACACTCTGAGAGGAGAGGGGGTGTTTTAGTATGCCTATGTTCTGGTATGCCTATAGCTTATCTACTCTATAGGTTTCTCACAGTAGATGTCTTTATACACATAAGAAGAAAAAAAGTCTAAGAGACGACTATGTTTGTTAATAACATTGGTGCCATAAGTTTCTCACGGTAGATGCATTTCTACGCGTAAGAAGAAGTCCTCCAGCAAGTTTCGCTCGCCAAACATTATTTTGAAAAAAGTTTCATAGAATTCACGCAGTGAAACCTATATATACGGAAATATTTTGCAAGCAAGGGGGTGATTTGGTTTATTTATAACTTGGTGCCATTACCTTAACGCTATGACTGACTTCTTACACCTATGAAGAACTATCCTTGCAAACTTCGTTGGCCAGTAATAATTCAGGAATATGTTTTATCGATTCGTACTTTAAAAATGCTATCTTTGCTATTGTTGACTTTAATTGTTTATTTAATGCTGATTTTGTTTGTTTTTAATGAGAAAGTGCTTTTCTCGATAATCTTTAATTATCTTAACCATAATCAAGCGGTTTTAAGCAGTGTACGTTAAAATAAAAATTTGGGGCCCCACAGCGTTTACGGCACTGTTCGGCGGGTTCTGTGTAGTGGGTAGCTTCAGCTTCATGCAATGCCGCAGGGCAAGGCGGTCGTATTTGCCAGTAGCTATCTCTTTACAAGTTTACTGTACAGGTCGCACGATTTGCACAAAACACTCGCAATCTAGATGCTATCGAATCGGCTGCAGTGGTGCTACTGCCGCAGCATCCGCCAGCCGCACTGCAGCGCGATTATCGGGCAGCGAGGTATGCGGCTTATTGCGTCGCGTAATATAAACTTCGCAGCCGCAACGACGTGACTTCATGGAGCTAAGAAGTAGAAGCGGAGAAATTCTTCCCCGAAGTAAGCGATGTTGCCAGCTCGTTTTGCAGTAATAAATTAAAATTGGAAAAGCCAGGCTGTTCAGAAAGCACGAAAAGTCAAGCGTACGCGCAAAGCGCCCCCATGGTTGTCAAGCAATTTTTTATATATAGTTGATTATTTCATAAGATGAATAAACTTTAAATAAGACACGACGTTATCTGCTGGATGCAGCAGAACCATAAGAGCCAGCTCAAAAATATGATTTCTTTTACTCTCCTTTTAAGCTATTTAGAGCCGCAATCGGCTTAGTCGAATATTATATTCTATTTCTATATACAGATTATTTAACAAACTATATGCTGTTATTATGGGATTCATATGAATTAATATTAAGAAATATCATGTACAAGGGGGCTCCGACTCGCATATTTATGCGAGACAGCAGCGGCTGTCGCGGATACAACACCCGCGCCCACAGATACACATAATTTTTGTTTGTTTTAAGAAATCTACGGATGAATCTATATCCGACAGAAATCTGATGCGCAAAAACTCAACGCTTCTTTCGTGCCGTTCAGGCACTGGCATCCAGGGACAATCAATTAGAATTGTTTTTTTTCTCTTCTCTCGTTTTTATTATAAAAGCAAGATTTTACATTAAAGTCAAGTAGAAGCATACATTTACACACATGCGCTCTAGGCACGGCTACAACCTGTTTTTTTTTTTTTTTTTGGTGTCGAGGTCGTTTACCCGCGCGGCCTCGGACGTGTCACGGACAAGCCATGGTGTCACGGACGAGCCATGGGCTCTCCGATGGCACCGCGGCGCGACAAAGCCGGTGCCCGGAGCCTCCGCGCCCAGACAGGAGGCTGAGATGATGAATTACCTTCCAGATATTTCTATTGTCATCAAGAGCGTCCGATAGTTGTTGGCGAAGGAAGGACTCAAGCTCTTGAGCAGAACGCATGTCGACCTCGTTGGTGAGTCAAAGAACCTCATCGAAAAGCTCCGCTCTCCCCGTGCGCTCATAACGCCTGAGTGTAGCATTGCGTTTATCGATAAGGAGCCTCAGCTCTGATCCAGACCAAGGAGCATATTTCCTACGTGGGCAAACCGTTTTCAAAGGCGCCAATTCATCAATTGCTAATTTTAGATTATTATTAAGAACGCATAAAGCACCCTCCAGATCGGTTTCGATGGAATTCATGGCTGTTCAGTCACAACAAGACAAGAGGTCGACAAGACTAGATGTGTCTATGCACTTATAATCCCGGTAAGAGAAAGTGTCACTTACGGGAGTGGGAGCGTAGATGTCTAGCGAGACATCTATGACACAATGCTTGCCGAGACTAGGCAACCACTCGTTCTTAGAGTCCAGGATCATATCGTTTTCGTCGGTCATGATAAGGTTAATCCACGTGTGAGACGATGAGGTATGATGTGTGGGACCACACTGAGAGAAAAAAAAAGTTAGGGTTACCGGAGAGTCCGGTAGCCACTACCGGAGTTGCTCAAGTAAGCATTGTCAAGTAGCCCTAACCAGAGAAAGTCCGGTAGGAAGTACCGGACAAAAACCATAGGCCAGAGTAGATGAATTTTCGAACTCGTGCTACCGCATCTACATTGTTCGTAAACTAGAAAATTATCAATAATAGATAATATGATCGATTAATGCAGTATAACCAGAAGCAAAATGCTATTTACGAGCAAAACAGCGTAGGTACATTTAGAGGTTATGTTGGACTCCGGCTACCAGACTATCAGGTTGTGGCTACCGGAGACTCTCCGGTTGGTGCTAATTTGTGTTATCAAGTAACCCTAACTTTATTTTTTTCTCAGTGCATGATAGATGATCTAGAGATAACTATTCCGACAAACGCTTGATAGTAACAGCGTCGTCTGAGTCAGATAGTAAATCCGAGTTCAGATCATTTATCACCCATTATTAGAGTCCTTTTGCATCGGAGGGATATATATATATATATATATATATATATATATATATAGAGAGAGAGAGAGAGAGAGAGCTTAAATCGAGGATGTGGGCGTGGCTACTCTACCGAAGCGTGCACGGCCGAAATTGTGCTCAGCGGGGCCGGAGTCATTACTCAGGCCCGTACCTACGAAAAATAAAAAAAAATGAGGTGCCTGGCCCCGGGACTCCAAGCAGGCTCGAACGTAGTTGCTCTAGGTCCCCCACCACCACTCGTACAGGCGCCAGATACAGTCGTTGCAAATTTTTGATAACACTCTTAATTGGCTCTGTAAGCGCCTTAATTTGATACTATCACAATTTCCCTTTTATAGATGGATATTTTATAATGCTTATTATAAAGACTTATATATTAAGGAAAATATAGGAAAATAATACACATGTATTCTGGAGAATAATAAATTTATTACTAATAAATTAGGTTAATTTATTCATAAAAAGTATTACGTATATAATTTTTAAATATATTGAACATTTACTATATTTTGTAGATCAGTACATGAATGTTAATATTTGTCTTGAACATTTTTTGTTCAATACTGATTTAGTTTTCAATCAACCGGTCTTATTGTTATGAATTTAGAAAGAATAAGTACCACGACGATCGTAAATGTTACGAAGCAAGTTACGAAGATATACCAAGTCTCTTCATCAAAAATATCTGTAAATGCCGGAACATGACTATAAAGGGTGTCTATAAGTTTCATACTGTATCCTTTTTCAGGCCCGACGTAACGCGACATATTTAAACCTTCTTTTGATAAATACTTATAGAATTAAATACCATGTAGAGTGAAAATGAGACACAGATTTTAAACATTACATTTTTTAAAGCAAAACATGTACTATTAAGGTATTTAGGGTATTGTATTATACATCATTTATTAGTATACATATTCAATTATCAGTTGTATTATTCTCCCAAAAAGACTTCAATAAAGTTTTAGCCCTTCATTAATAATAATATGTCTTTATCAGTTTTAAACTAAATTATCTTTTATGCTGTTTTTCCTTTTTTGAGCTGTTAACTATTTCCTTGTCTTCCGATGGTTTGGTATGATCACTAATATGCCTATTAAAAACCTTAAGGAGTTCCAAGGTTGTTAAATTTGAAGTTTTTAAGATAATATTTTCGCCAGATTCTGTAACAAAATTTTAGCAATTCATTATTTTTTAAAATTTAAAAAGTTTCGTGATAGATATTAAATAAGACTAGCAAAAAACGCTCGCTTCGCTCGCATTAACACATGCTAGTTATCATATTTTGTTGTGGAAGAATGTTTGGAAAGAATATGTTGAGTGTAAGCGAGCAGACTTCGGCCCGCCGGAGACTCCATGCGTGCAAGACATAATGGGACTGCGCTCTCCCCCTCTTACCGGCCTCGCCGGCCAGCGCCGTCGCCGCGGACAGGACAGGACAAGCTACAGGCATCTCAGCGTGGTTTTGCTGCGGAGACGACCGGTGACTCTTTTGGAACTACTTCAGCTCGATTTGTGCATGTCCGATCAGACAAAAAGAGTGTCTGTTAATATGCCCAAGACAAGGGGTAAGTCACCGTCTTTCTCTTTGGTAAAGTGCGCGAGTGAAATTTTGAGGGAAGACGGTAAAATGTGAGGCAGGCGATTCTTAGAATCAGCGCGAAGCCGGACAACGTGTTCGAGCATGCCCGCGCGCGTGTTTCGAGCGTTCGGGACAAAGGCGCAGCGAAATAAAATGGCGACGCGTGGCAACGCGGGAAAGAAAAGCCGTTGGCGCGTTCGAGCGCGAGCGCCATCTTACTCTCACAAGGAAAGGTACCCAACCCGAACTCACCGATTTTGATGAT
>JAZHPH010000315.1:98841-119992 GCA_037356405.1 Nasonia oneida | reverse complement strand
GCCCGGGTAGAGTAAAGAAGACGGTCCGGATCTTTCACAAAGCCGTGGCAAGTAACTAAAAACACTTATTTATATAGTAAAATGTCATGAATTTTAGGATTTAACCCAGGCTGGACCCCTTAAAGTAGGGGATGGCGACCAAGCGGTTGTACCTGTTGTATCCTGCATGCTAATGTAGTACCCTGTTCGTCATGCACGTCCTAAATTAAGTTAGAATTACTTTGCAAAAACAATAAAACTGTACGTTAAAAAAAAGCACGCAAAAGAGCCCTACCTTTAACGACGCGTGCTAGCACCTATTCCAGCTAGAACACTATTAATTCCTGCAAAATTGAATACTTATAAGTCGTCTTGAACGGCTGGTTATCAACTCGTGCGCAGAAACGACTGCTTAAGCTAGCGGTCGAGATATTTGGTTTTCGCGCCTTAAAATCGACTCTTGTTTTTCAAACGATTAACGAAGTAGCTGGTTTCTAAAAGCATTTTGTAAACTTGCTGGCTTCCGAAATCTACACTGGACTATTCACTGAAAAAAAAAAACACAGCCATTTTAACTGAACTCGCACCAGTAATCCGTCATTGTACGAAGACTTGCCAAGATTACCGTAGCGTTCATCAGTTTTAAAGAATTATTTCGATCGTTTTCTCTGGTGTCCCGCGTAAGCGACCAATTTTACGAGTCGCGACTCGCCAAACTACCAGTGGCACACCGTTGTTCTTACTGAACAGTCGTTACGATGGCAGAACGGTTAAAATTACCGGACTTTACAGCAGAAACGACTGTGTTTTTTTTCAGTGTTCACTGCTTCTTTTCAATCATCAACAGACGCATAGAGGACGATTTATGTATGTGTATGTGTATGTCGATGATCGAGATGTGTGTTAATGTGTGTGTTTGTGCCTGTGTAAGTTACTAAAATTTACTGGCTTTCACCTAGATTTGGAATTTATTTGGGTCAGGGTAGTTAAATGTCGAATAAGAACTTTAAAAAAATACTTCATAAACAATATTTATATAGATTATAGTTACCATACAAGTCTTCGATTTTTCTCCAATAAAACTGTCCCTCAGTACTTGTGTCAATTTACTTGCCCGAAAAGGTAAATGCGTGCCTTTTCGACCAAGAGCTCTTATGCATTCTTTAAGTGCTAAAAGAGATTTATTGATTTCAGCGCCTTCCATACCTATAATTTTATGAAATAAGTTTTAAAAGTAATAAATAGCTTTTTATATGATATATATATATATATATATATATATATATATAAATATACATATTAATATATATATATATATATATATATATATATACTGTTAATATTGTATTATAAAAATTTTTGTTTTACATTTTTAAAGGATTTGATTTAGTGTTTGCTCCATAGATAAGGCTATAAATTAGCTCTGCAATAAGGCTTATAATAAGATTTAAGTGACATAATTTCTGTTCACTAATTTTTTTTTTTGTACCTATATAGGTCAGGTATCTAGTTTAAACGAGACCCAAGGCTTTCTTCGTTCTTTCTTTATGCTATAAATAGCCATAAAAACATAAAACATAAAACGAAAAACACAAAAGCAATTGTTTAGGTCCAACTCCAATTTCCGGTATCATGATTAAAGTAATACATTAGGCGCAATAGTTTCAACGCTGCATAATGCAGAAACTAATGCTGGATCAATTCCAGCCTCACTCTATGACACGTTTTATACGGGGCCTAAATTTGCGAACAATATATAATGTGAGGGTAAACGAGGGAATTATACAAGTAAATTATTAAGTCAATATCCCAGAAATTAGCAGTAGCACGCTTTACAAATCCGATTAGGCTTGACGTCTTTGAACAGAGATGATCAATATGGCGTTCAAAAGAAAGGCTGGAATTGAACCACACATTAACATCATGAATTACGGAAATTCTCTGCACAGCGTCCCCTTCCATGGCATAATCAACAACGAACTCCGACATCTACTGATAGAGATGATAAAGCACTTCAAAAGGTTTTCATCCACATACATAAGAATTTTCACGAATTTAAGATTTAGAATTAACATAGATAGGATCAGACAAACTGTCACTAACCCTAAGCAAAAAGCAGCGTTCAGTGAGATATGATGTCAGACACCATAGCATTAAATCATGCACTCCCATGCGAGAGAGTTTAGAGAGTAGCAGGTTGTGTAGGTACATCCTCCTCATTTGACTGCCAGGCAAAAACTTAGAATAGTTACTACCATGTATATTGTATATAGATTTATTAATAATTACATTAATAATTACATAATCTGCGTTAACAAAGTTTCCTAAATGGTATATTGTCATAGTCATACTGTACGGAGGTGAACTGTGGCAGCCCCTGCACGGGGACGTGCCGGTCAAGCACTCAGGAGAAGCCCATTATGCTGTGCCTCCTGTACCATAAGGAATTACTTTATAAACTCTTGTTTATAGCTTCGGCAACTCGGCAAATTGATGCCAAGCTTTTTAACCTTAGCTCCTCTAACCCCAACATGGGAACTCCCCACACCCTCTGTCTTGTCCCTGCGAAAGCTGGTGCATTCACACAGTAGGTGGGAGGTGGTCTCTGTTTCATGCTCGCACCACCTGCAGCTCCCGGAGTCCTTCAGTCTCAGGTTCCATAGGTGGTATCCTACCCTCCAATGTCCCGTCAGCCAGCCAACGGCCAGCCTCAACATATTCCTACTTAGACCCCTAATGGTCCGCAGCCACTCCTCAGGTAGGCTGCTGCCCATCAGAGCCCTAGCCTGTCTTTGCCCATTGGCATTGGTCTATTTGTCGCTCAGTTGCGAGTTGAGCCAGTCTTTAATTGCTCTATTAACCTCGCAGGTTGGGACTGCGACTGCGCACCTTCTTGCTCGAATGCCGTCCGCACCCCTACCCGCTAACCTGTCCGCCTTTTCGTTACCCACCACTCCGGAGTGTCCCAGTACCCACACCAGTCTCACCGCGTTGTGTTCCGTCAGTGATTCCAACGTCTGTCTTTACCTTATTACCTCTTTTGAGGTAATACTGATACTGTCTAGCGCCATGAGAGCTGCCCTGCTATCCGGATTTATCACAAGATTTATCAAGTGATATTGCGAGCGGTTTTTCGAGTAATTTATCGAGCGATTTATCACGTTTGGCGCTATTTATCACTAGATAAATCACTCGATAAATCACTCATCAAATTTCTGTATTTAACGTAATTAACAGAAATTATTGTTATTAAACGTTTATTTACTAAAAATCTAAAGAATATTAAACAAAAAAAACATATCAAAATTTTTCCCTGGTCTTGAACCTGGATCATCAGCGTAGCAGTCGTCCATCCTACTATCTGAGCTACTTTCGCTTATACAGGACTTCAGTTTAAATTTTATTTGTATACTATTATACGCAGGCAAATTTTTTTTTTTATTTTTAAAATTATTCTGATTCGAGTATATAAATCATAATGTAGTGACAATTACACGCAATCCTTGCACTAATACTATATAAGATTAACTGATAAGCTATGGAAACTGTCTTATTATTTTTTTATGGGCATGCAGATTATGTATGAAATTAAGTAACTAATTATTCATATCTTTACGATTTTCATGCAAGGTATACCAAAATAACTAAAAAAATAATTAAATGCTTGAAACGGTCCGCGAAGGGTTAGTATGCGACCGCGTGAGATTCGCGACCCAAGGTTAGTAATTAGGAGGCAAACACACTCGAAGAAAGATGATTGACTTAGATCTGTTGTAATATAGTAAGTATTATAATCTTGATTAATGTACCAAAACGGTACTCGTCGCGCCATCTATTGGCTGTCAACGATTTCGTGCAGTCAGACGAGCTCATGCGAGAGCAAGCGTACCGCGCATGCCTCGCGACTATACTCTAAACACTGACGATGCTGTATACTCTATTCTCTCTCTCTCTCTTGCCTGTTAGACTCCGAGTAGAGCGGACATACTGCCGACTATGGCTATTGCCATGTATCAATAAACTTAGTATTATTCATTAATATCAACCTCAGTATTCTCAATTTATCCACGCTTATCAACAAGATCCACTCAGCATCTGTCAGTTAAGTATATATAAGCCTTTCCTATCATCTAAAGTGGAAGAGCCACTAAAGGAGAGCTGCTCGTGTAATGCAGGAGCTAAGTAGGGGATATCTACCAAATAGATCCACCTAAGAGCAGAAGGAGTGGATGACAATATTCAATAATAGCGTTGAGCTATAGCCATATTATATTCATAAATGATAATCGTTTTTTCTCTTAATTTGTATTCACATACGATGCTGGATCTCTGAAGCTATAGGAGGAGAAAGTAGACTGCACACATACTTTTTGAGAGCCTGGGGCTCATAGACTACTGGGTATGGAGGAGACCGGAGCTGTCTCTCTCCTGTGCTATATGCTCGCAAGTAATCTACTAGCGCTTAGGTAGACTATTTATATTATGTCTACTAGCGCCACTCAGTCGGTAACTTGCCTTCGCCGGCAAATTATCTGTTGCTGCTCTCTTATCTCCCAGGTGGAGCCTGCTGTTTCAATGTCCCCCAATATAACATTTTTTAGACGGTGCTGTG
Organism: Nasonia oneida; assembly: GCA_037356405.1. Lineage (NCBI taxonomy): Eukaryota > Metazoa > Arthropoda > Insecta > Hymenoptera > Pteromalidae > Nasonia > Nasonia oneida. The sequence goes on along the minus strand of JAZHPH010000315.1, from coordinate 115,401 downwards.
ATGCGCAGAAGGAAAAAAGAATTTTTTATTTAAAAAGGAAGGTGGGCAAGAGGGCAGCAACAGAGAACAACGTACATGTTAAAATAGAAAAAATATCACAAACTGAACAAAAAATGGGCGTCATTGCCCTCGTAAGAAAAAAAAATTAGTCAAAACTAATGCCGTCTCGTTTTTCGCCGATCTCTGCTGCCTCGTAGGCTATGCGGAGGATCTCGCTGATCGGGGTTGGTAGTGTAACGGCTGGGGCAGCGATCGGTGGCAGTGTGCCGGCTGGGGCAGCTACGGCAGCGATCGGTGTGGAGGGGGCTGACGTGCGTGCCCTCTTTTTCCCCAGCAGCCGCCTGCCTTCCTCTCGCCAATCCTCATTTCAAGCCTGCCGCTCGTACGGCTCGGGATGCTGGGTGAGGCAGCGCTTGAGCGCGGCCGGTTGCATCCGCTGGCGGGAAAGAGGTCCGGGCGACACCGCTCCCGTTCTCCTCGGTGGAGATGGTAGTGGGATGGCGAAGCCGTGTCTCGGTTGCTGCTGTTGCGGTGTTGGCGGTAGTGGAAGGCCGGTTTGCTGGTGCAGTGTTGGCGGTAGAGCGAGCCCCAAGGTAGCCGTGTCGGTGTCGTCCAGCGGGGGCAGGTAAACCACGGCGATGATGCGTGGTGTTTTCGTTGCCTCGGCAGCAAGCTGGGTTGGGGTGTACCGTCGCGAGACCAGCACCTTCTTGGATTTTTCCGGGTCTGGTGGGGTTGCCTCGGTTCCAGTTTTTTGGTCCCGCATCCCCCAATAAGGCGAGGTCTGGTAAAATCAGCCCTTCTCAAAACGCTTACTGCCGAGAACGAAGCGGCTGCTGTCGGCGGTGCAGATGCGCTGGCAGCGTATGTCGTGACGTACAGTTCTTTTGAGAAACATCAATCCCGGTTATCATCTGTCTTATTACGCAGGCGCGAGAGAGAGGGAGAGAAAATGTCGTTATTTTAGCTTACCAGCACTCTGCTACGCATGCAGCTAGCATCGCTTAGCTGACCTGCGTCCCCTGGTCGCAGACCCTTGCAGGTTCCACATGGGACGTCGACTCCCTCTTCATCAGCTTCGGGACCTGGGGCTCGGTTGCTTATGGAGTTTTTTTCTATTTTGAGCGATTGACTTTAAATAAACTCGCTGCTGCTCTGTTTTCGGCGCTTTGTATTTTTTTTTAAATTTCGATGGCTGGCTGCGGACACTGTTTTTCAGTTTATAAAGTCGCGAGTTATGTATGGTGTTTTGTCGCGTATGCCGCAATTTTCTCTCTTAAATTTCGTGATTTTACTGTGTCTATTTTATTTTTACGAGTTTTTCATGATTTTGAATCTTTCTTTCGGCTTTGATAGAGTTATTTCTACTGACTCGAAATGCTCCGCGTGAGCGTTCTTTTTTGCTGCGCGTTTGAGAGCTATTCTATGTGCTTATCGCATGTAAGCGATATTTGTTTTTCGTTTATTTCTTCTTTTTCGGGCGGTATAAATAAGTATTTTCCCCATAGTCGCATGGGTTTCTGGCCGAAATGTAATTCGTTGTTTCATGGTTTGTTTTATTTATAATATTTTGAATTATTTTCACGTATCGCAACCAACCTTTATGTTTGTCGCTTACAAATGTACGAAAGAATCGTCCTAACCTCTATGTAACCTTTCTACAATATTACTTTGCGAGTGTCGGATAGATGAATACACTAGTTTAATATTTTCGTTTTTTAACGCGTTTATATATTTATCGTTCGTGAATTGCGACCCGTGGTCACATATTATCGCTTCTGATTTACTGTACGTCAGTAAATAATCCTCTGTCGATTCATTGATTACCGCGTGAGCTGTTACTCGTCAGAGAAGGTAAAATACTACATATTTACTGGAAACATCTATGCTAGTTAATAAATACTAGCAGGGTCGACTCGCTCCTAACGTCGCTCGGTTGATTAGATATAAATATCTATAGCTCTAAAGAAAATTAAAAAGTAATCAGATTATAATAATAACTACAAAAAATTATAAGATTACGCTATTAAAAATTTCAGTGGATTTTCAATAACAAAATTGGATGCCATATTCGATTCCGATTTCGATGAATCAGCAATCATGGCGAATGATTTCGATAGCATGAGAGAAATATGTGAATTCTGCAATGCCAAACATTTCAAATTTGAAATATTATGTAAAAAGAAGTTTTCTAATTGTTGAAATAGAGGTAACGTATTATCTGACAATATCACTTGTCCTCAACGTTTAAAAGAATTATATTCAGGAAATACTAACGAAAGTTAACAGTTTTTAAATAATACTAGGGGAATACCACCACCCACCTCTACTCGCTTCACTCGCCAACCCCCACGTTCGTTGCAAATTGGTGTTCTAGTGTCTTCGAGAATAACGCGTTTTTTTATAATAAAAAATATGTATTGCTGCTGGTTTTAAAATTTAAAAAGTAAAGCGAAGGTGAAAGAGAAAAGCAAGCTATGCTATAAAACGTATAGTTTTTCTTTGGCTTACTTTAATAACAAAACAACATTACAATGTTCATACCAGGCAAATGAATTCAAGTTCCTACAAAGTCTTCACAAAAAAATCTTGTATTTTTCCCAAATAGTTGGTGCTAATGGTAATTTGTTTACGATTAAAAACCAAGCAAAAAACAAACGCAATTGCTTTTGTACCATAATTGTACATGCTTCATCAAATACATGAAAAATTTCTTCATCGTTTTCAATGAATCCCATGGCTATTGCTGTTTCAGTAAATGTTGCATACGTTTTATTTTTAAAGTTCTTTGAATCATTAAATGAGGTTGACCCTTTAACTCTGTGTAATATTAATTTTAAGTGAAATAACTCTCTTTCGTTAGGAATCACACATATTAATCTTCCTAAAGTATTTGAATTGTTTTTACGTCTAATCCACTTTTTTCGTAAAAACATAATGTTCTGGTATATCACAATGCGAAAAGTTTCTGGCATAATCATCAATTTAATGTAGTTCAAACCATGCTGTTAAAATTGTTTTGTCATTGAAAGAATCTATATCAATGTTGTTTTCATCAAAAATTATTTTTCCCAACACGAGCATGAAATGGGCCTTTTTCATGCCTAAAAGTAGAGTAAAAAATTGTCCATTCCGAGCGTGTTAGAAAAAATTTAAGCTCATACGGGGAGAATAGTGCATTTCACAACTAGGGGCGAAAGTTGGCTTTTTCAAGCAAGGATGATGATTGAGCACGAGTGTTGTTAGTTTTGACTTATGATCCAATACAACTCCAATACAATTTTTTATAATTATATCTTAAAAAATTCAGTCTACAATATTCGATAATGATATAAGCTTGAATAATATACTGTTAAGTTAATCTTCCACAATATAAAATATGACTATATCTTGACATAGGCCTATAAGCTAATCGATATGAATAATGTTGCAAAGTGGATACATGAATTGTCGCGCGGGAAGCCCCTTAGGCGTGGATTCCCGCTTGTTAATGTTTTTGTAATTCGAATAGGAAAGAGGTTTGGGAGAAAAGAAAGACGTCAATTTGAGCGAAAACGTGAGTGATTTAATACGCTCAGAATGAGAGGGGAAAGCCGTCCGGCATAAAACCCCTCTCGAAGATACTACAAGCTGCGGAACAAAGAAGTGTGGACTGTGTGTGTGTGTATCGTGGACTTAATCGACTCTCAAAGAGAGTTTTCACTTCGTGTCAGCGGCGCAGTTCCGCTGACTCAAGTCGGTAGCGCAGTTCTACCGACTTGTACGATTCGACGCGCGCGTAACCACGTTCGCGGAACCGGTCGCGAGACAAGCACGGCGTGCAAGCTGAGATGGAGCGAAAGAGAGAGAGAATGAGAGACACCGAGCACCAAGATATCCCGAGAGAGAGAGAGAGAGAGGTCAGTAGAAGCACCAGCACCACAACACTACGGCGGCCGTTTTCGTACGAGCAATTCGCAAGGTCGAAATCGATTCGTCGCTTAGCTAGACAGCGTGAACTGTCAACGGCTTGGCGTCTTATCGAGAACTGAACTCGGCGCTCGTTCGACCGCGCGCGACACGAGGCCGGCGGCGCTTTCGGCGAGCGCAGCAAGTCGCGAAGTCGTTTACTCAACTCGAGCACGGGAGATGGCGCCACGGGTTCTACGTCGACCTCGCGGAGTTCGCTCGACGTCGTTTTCATGGCGGAACTCTTCTCCTCGGGTCTCGACGGAACATCCTCCCCCCGTTGCGGGTTATGCGAGCAAACAAAATGGTCGTTCGAGAGTAAGTCGTTCGGAGGCGTAGCCTGCGATTGAGTGTACGTGTGTGAATGTGTGTTGAATCAGCTTCTTCCGTTGAAGATGTGGGAAGTGGGCACAGCTGAGTGATGTTCCGCTTCAATGTTCCTCGAGATATTCGAACGGTGGCGACTCGGGCGAGTCCGTCGGTCCCCTGGTGCACCTCTTCGACGACCGCCAGCTGCCACTGCGTACAAGGTTGAGCCTTGTCGATCAGGATGACGATCATCCCTTTGCGCAATTCTCCAGTAGAGTCATGCCATTTTTGACGCTGCTGGAGCTCGTGGAGATATTCCAAATGCCATCGCTTCCAGAAGTCCTGTCTGGCCTTGGTGATGAACTTCCAAACGGACAGTCGGTTATCTGGAATGGAAGTCAGATCAGCACTGGGTAAAACAGTAAGAGGCCTACCTATTAGAATATGCGCTGGGGTTAACGCTATCGGGTCGTTGGGGTCGGCAGAGATCGACCGGAGAGGTCGGGAATTTAAAATCGCTTCTATTTCTAACGCGAGCGTATAGAGTTCCTCGAAAGTGAGAAGTTGCCCACCCACTACGCGTTTAAAATGATGTTTAAATGATTTCACCGCGGCCTCTCACAGACCCCCGAAATGTGGAGATAATGGCGGATTAAAATGCCATTGGATATCTAAAGAAAGTGCCTTGGCATTTACTTTAGACTTGAACTCCTCGGAATTGACGAGTGCGAAGAGTTCCCTAAGCTGATTGTTTGCCCCAACGAAATTAGTCCCGTTGTCAGAGTAAACGTACTGGGGAATACCTCTACGTCCTATGAATCGAGCGAACGCGCCTAGAAAACCTTCGGTGGTCAAGTCACTGGTCACTTCTATGGTTACTGCCTTTGTAGCCATATATATGAAAACGCACCCGTACGCCTTAAGGGTTGTTCGATTATACCGCTTTTTCTCTTTAATGGAAATGGGGCCGAAAAAATCTACGCCTACATGAGAAAAAGCGGGAGATTCGGTGACCCTAGCGGTCGGGAGATCTGCCATCTTGCAGTGAAGCGGAGTGGGTTTGTGTCTTATGCACGTGACACATTTGCGGATGACATGACAAACCTGATTTTTAGCATCGACTAACCAAAAACGTTGTCGCAGATAGAAAAGATTGCTTTGAACACCGAAGTAGTAGTTCGACTCATGAGCCTCTCGGATAATCAAATCTGTGACGTGATTCCTAGAAGGTAGCAGTATGGGGTGTTTACTGGCTATAGGAATGTCTGCGTTCTTCAAACGTCCTCCCACGCGTACAACTCCATTCGCGTCTAAACACGGATTAAGTGCCGCAATATGCGACCCCTTCACCTTAGTACCCTTCGTTAAGCATGCAATTGAATCGGAAAACGCGTCCTGCTGAATGATTCGAAACACGCGGGTTTCGGCGTCTCGCTTTTCTTCGACCGTGATGGGTTTTCCTCGGAATGGTCGCCCCGAATGAAGGCATCGCAAGCATATCGTTACGACATTAAGCAACATGCGGTGCTTTGAAAAGCGCGATAGGAACATGCGATCCTTAGCATTGTAGACCAGGAGACAAACTCCCTTTTTCAAACCGGGTATATCCGGAGTCGATTCGACGATGTTCGCGGGCCATGAGGCCTCCGTATGCCGTAGCCAGAATGGCCCGGTAAACCACGTCTCATTCCGCAGGAATGCTTTCGGGAGTTGTTCGCGGGATAAAGCGTCGGCTGGGTTGGATTGAGTCGGGGCATATCGCCAACTAGCACGCTATCCTAATTCCTGCATTTCGCGAACACGGTTCGCTTCGAACAACTTGAGGTCTTGTGGGGACTTACGTAACCAGTGTAAGACTATGGTGGAATCGGACCATAAAACGATCCGGTCAATTGAAAATTCTAAAGTTGGAAGTATTTCTATGAGAAGTCTTACAAGAGTCACTGCACCGCACAACTCTAAACAAGAGATAGTCTGCTCTTTCAAAGGGGCGACTCTAGATTTCGAGCAGATCAATCGCACTGTGATCTTTCCGTTTCTATCGGTGGACCTAGCATAAAGGTAAGTGCCATAGCCTTTCTGGCTCGCATCGCTGAACCCGTGAATCTCTATTCGCGAGGGATCAACGCAAACTACGTGGCGTGGTGCAGAAACGCTGGAGAGAGATGACAACTGACTCGCGAAATCTATCCAAAGCGTAAACAACTTTTGCGGAACTGATTCGTCCCAAGAAATTTTCTTCTTCCAACATTCCTGCATGATCCACTTCGCGTGCAGACATACTGGACCTACTAAACCTATCGGGTCGAAAATCTTCGCAATTTCCGACAAGATTATGCGTTTAGGTACGTTAGGGGGTATATCTATGGGCTTAACTACGATAGCCAACTCGTCGCGTTTTGAAGCCCAAGAAACCCCTAACGTCTTCAAGACCGTGTCTGTGTCCTCATCTGGTGCCAGGCTCAGGACCTTCTCATCTAAGTTGTACAACGCGTGGTTGTGATTAGAGGTCCATTGCCGGATGTTAAATCTACCACGCTTCAAGACGGCGATTATCTCATCACGCGCCTTCAAGACATCTTCTAGAGAATCTGAACCTGTTAGAAGATCGTCCACATACATGTCTTTCCTAAGGATCTTGGTCGCGCGAGGACACTGCGAGCTTTCGTCGTTCGCGAGCCTATGGATCGTTCGAATCGCAAGATAGGGGGCAGAAAATACGCCGAACGTGACGGTATTTAACTCGTAAACCTGTAGTCTACCGTCACAATACCAGAAGATACGTTGGTATCGGCGATCATCGGGATGGATAAGTATCTGACGATACATCTCTTCTATATCGGCGGTCAGCACATATCTATGTGATCGAAACCTTACTAGATGAACGTAAAGTTTATCCTGAATCGTAGGCCCTACGTATAGCAAATCGTTCAGATAAACACCTAATGACGACTTAGCGGAAGCGTCGAAAACGACTCGAAACTTGGTAGTAAGGCTCAAGATCTTTACGACTATCAAAAATGGAAGATAATATTTTGAGTCATTTTCGTCGTCTACCACAGACATGTGATCTAGATCGAGATATTCTTGAAAACCACGACTAAATTCTTCCATCATGCCGGGTGAACGGCTGCATCGCCGTTCCAATCCCCGGAACCGCTTGAGAGCTTGCGCCCTCGAGTCCCCTAGTTCCGGGTCCTTCTTTCGGAACGGCAATCTCACCATATAACGCCCGTCAGATAGTCGAACAGTGGTGTCGTCATACCAGCTCTCGCATTCTAACCTGTCGTCAGCCTGTTCAACCGGACTGGAGCATTCCTTCAGAGATCAAAATCGAACCAGCTCTTTTTCCAATTGAGACAGATGACACGATACCGTGGAAATCTTATCGGTATCAATGCCGCCAATAATCACCCACCCCACCCCACCCCAGACAAGTTAACCTGACCTATAGAGAGCATGGACAACGTTGCTCCAGAACCAATTAGAATGTCGACTTGTCGAGGGAGATGGAATTGAGGATCGGCTAACCTAATGTTCTTGGGTAACCTAATCGATTCCCGAGGAAACGGTTCTTCAGGAGTGACGCTGGTTATATTGGGAACGGTGAGGACCGTTAAACGCTTACTAAAATCCGAGTGTAACGCTTTGAATTGGGCATCGACGCAGTGTTTCGTGGTGGTTCGCAGATCGTTGAACGCTCCGATGGGAATCGAGCAAGGTCGAGTAGGGAGACGCAATCGGTTGGCTAAATTCACGGTCATAAAGTTCGCATTCGCACACGTGTCCAGGAGCGCACGAGCCTCAATGTATGCCCCATTGGCATCTCTAACTAAAACAACAGCGCTCATCATGAGCTGAGACTGGAGAGCCCTGGACACGGTGCTCCTATACCTAGTCACGGCTTCTTGGTCGAGGAATCTACCTTCTGATCCTCGTGCAAGAGCGTATTGTGCTCCTTATTGCATTTCTTGCAATTGCGAGCTTCGCATTTGCCTTCGTGGGATCGCAAGCACTTCCTACATAATTTCGTCGTCCTTACAGCATCCCACCGTTGCTGAACGGACAGCGTAGTGAACGAGGAGCATCGATAAATCGTGTGCTCACCGCTGCAATAGTAACAAGAAATGGAGGAACTTGTTACAAGCGCTCGAGCTCGCCCGTTGCCCTGCCGGAACTTGGTTCCTTTCTCGTTCAGTGCGGTTGTCCGCTTAGCTGGCACCTTGGTGTCTTTGGCCTCCCCTTCCTGAGCGTACAGGTAATGGCTAGTTTCCTGCAAGAACCTAAAAAACGACTCGAGATCGGGAATCGTATCGATGGACGTCTTCTTGATCCATTTGTCCTTGATAGTGGTCGGCAAAGCTCGTTCGAGAGCACGGATCACGACGTAATCGGTAGGAACGATTTTGAGGATTTTCAAATCAGCCAATTGCTGCCGGACTGAAGTCTCCATGTCCTTCAACGATCGATGCGAAGCCTCGGTCAGAACGGGATAAGCGAGAATTGCGTCGATGTGAGAAGCAGCAATAAGTCGAACATGCTCGTACTGCGTACCTAAAAGCCGCCAAGCTTCCTCGTAGCTATCCTCGCCTGGAGTCAGAATGTGCAACGAATTAGCCGCCGCCCCGACCAATGATTTCTTTAGATAGTGGAAAGCAGTGATGTTGTCGACGTTCAGTCGCAGCATCTCGTTCCTGAAAGTCGTTTTGAAAACGTTCCAATTATCGAGACGACCATCGAACTTAGGTATATCAATAGGCGGCAACCTTGAAAACCGAGAAATGTCGAGAAGAGTCGAATGCCCCAATAGAACGATAGTCTCATTACTGGAAGCCTTGCTCTGCTTGTCCTCGTTGGTTCGGATGTACGCGGCTATCCTGAAATAGAAACTCTTCAATGTCTGGAACGTCTCCCTTTGAGTTTCCTTGTGGCCGGCATCTAATTTGTAAAATAGTTCGCAGAGATTGTCATAGCGCGTGAAGAATTTCTCCATGCGCACTTGACACTCGGGAAGAGTAGCAGATTTGGATTTAATCAGAAGCGAAACGTCTGATAATAAATCCCGGAGATATTTAGTCTGGTTGTTCCACTGTTCCACTAAAGCGTCCATATTGCTTAATGGTTAGTGAAGTCGCACGCTTTAATAAGCAAAAGAAAAACAAACCGAAAATCTATAAGTCGAACAACGCTTGAGCACGTGTCTCTACGCGCTCGAATTCTCAGAAGTCGCTAGACGACGCGGCACGTGTCCCGCCGCTCGCCGCTGTGCACGATTTCGTGTGCTTGCGCACGAAACAAAACAAAGAGCGGGACGCGTTCTAACTCGCACTCGTGTGAATTGAATAGAACAAACGAACGCTACTTATCTTTAGTATGCGTTGACCTTGAAGCGGCAGCTGGAGAGGCGCCCCGGGGTGACGTCTTTGTGATGACCTGGGAATCCTCAATGACCCTGTGTCCTTGGCTGACTAGCCTTCCTCGATTTATCTAGCTGGAGGCCTCGCTAAGTCCACACCTCAAAGGAGGCACCATGAATTGTCGCGCGGGAAGCCCCTTAGGCGTGGATTCCCGCTTGTTAATGTTTTTGTAATTCGAATAGGAAAGAGGTTTGGGAGAAAAGAAAGAAGTCAATTTGAGCGAAAACGTGAGTGATTTAATACGCTCAGAATGAGAGGGGAAAGCCGTCGGGCATAAAATCCCTGTCGAAGGTACTACAAGCTGCGGAACAAAGAAATGTGGACTGTGTGAGTGTGTATCGTGGACTTAATCGACTCTCAAAGAGAGTTTTCACTTCGTGTCAGCGGCGCAGTTCCGCTGACTCAAGTCGTTCGCGGAACCGGTCGCGAGACAAGCACGGCGTGCAAGCTGAGATGGAGCGAAAGAGAGAGAGAATGAGAGACACCGAGCACCAAGATATCCCGAGAGAGAGAGAGAGAGAGAGGTCAGTAGAAGCACCAGCACCACAACACTACGGCGGCCGTTTTCGTACGAGCAATTCGCAAGGTCGAAATCGATTCGTCGCTTAGCTAGACAGCGTGAACTGTCAACGGCTTGGCGTCTTATCGAGAACTGAACTCGGCGCTCGTCCGACCGCGCGCGACACGAGGCCGGCGGCGCTGTCGGCGAGCGCAGCAATTGCGAAGTCGCTTACTCAACTCGAGCACGGGAGATGGCGTCACGGGTTCTACGTCAACCTCGCGGAGTTCGCTCGACGTCGTTTTCACGGCGGAACTCTTCTCCTCGGGTCTCGACGGAACAATACATTTTTATCATTGTTATGATTTTGTTTAATTATTGGATTCCATCCTATATCTCCGTAAGAAAACACTATAGGAAAAATCATAGGATCTATGTAAAAAGATAATTTATTCAAAATAGAAGTTGGATATATTTCTTTCGGGGGGGTTTTCGGATAAACACAAAGATCATAATAATTAGGTTTATACAGGCGCAGCGGAAGGTAAAAGCACACTCAGACGTGCGCACTTAACTTTCGAAGCTGCTGGGGAAAATTAGGGAGGGAAATTAGGAGGAAATATAAGGGAGGATATTTATATAATATAGAGGGATTAGACAATATAATAATGCACTTGCCTTCGCAAGGTATAGAGCTAGATTTGACACTTTTTTTGTAAAAGGTCCTCGAGTTATTCGAATAAGTAGTCAAATGTACTATAATATTTATACCTTACATCCAGACAAAAACGAAGCCAGAAGATATGGGCGACTATACATTATTTATAATGAAATCGCCTCGCAATCGCGATTAGAAACTCATGTGTCATGTTCTTTAATGCTATTAAAGGAATTAGATAATTTTTATCGACAAGTAAACATATACGCTAAATGATACAAAATGATGCACGAAGTTGAAATGAAAGAACAAAATCGTTTGACAAACTACAACATTGAGTTTAATATTAAAGAAATTATAATGTATTTAACACGTAATTTTAATCATGATAAACGTAGATATAACGCAGCTAAATGTAATGAAGTAGCTGTGGTATTTGTAAGTGAAAATGGTCAACCACCAGAAGATCGAGATGTATGTATATATTCAAAACATAGAGCACCTAACAATATACCATGCATTATGAAACATGTAGATTCTATGTCATATCAACTTATGTATCTTTTATGGAGGTTTTGAATGGATGCTCAAAATCATAAAATAAAAATAACAAAAATAATATTTTAATCCTACAATTTTATTGTCATAAACTCAGCATTAGAAACGAATTAGATACTTACTTAAATTTAGGAAAATTAATTTAACAATACATTGTTGATGCTTGGGTAAAAGTTGAAGGTTCATAATTAATTTTTTCAAATAAAAATCAGTGCCAATTAAGGACAGATTTATACAAAAGTGTTATGGATCACTTAAAAAATAAAAGTAACAATGACGACGTAAAAATTGAAAAAATGGTTACATTACCTTCAATATTTTCAGGAAGTCCATGATCATTACAACAAAACTTTTTAGATTCAATGACAGTAGTTCAAAAGTATGGTAAACCAGATATTTTTATTACTATGACATGCAACCCAAAATGGAAGGAAATTAAACAAAATTTGAGAATCAATGAATCAGCTATCGATATACCTGATATAGTAGCAAAAGTTTTTAATGCAAAAATTATTGAATTATCAAATAAAATTCTTTAAAAAAAACATTTTTGGAAAATGTATTGCATGTACTTAGATAATTAAGTTTCAGAAAAGAGGTTTACCACATATGCACTTGTTGGCTTTTTTTCATAAATATCATAAACTGAACAATGCAGATGATGTTGATAAACTTATAAGTGCAGAAATACATGATGAAATAAAATATCCAAGGTTACATAATATCGTTAAGCAATCAATGATACATGGCCCTGGTGGTGAAAATAACTTAAATTCACTATGTATGGATAGCAAAACCGAAAAATGTACCAACTACTTTTAATAATACTGGATATCCCCTTAATCGACAAAGTAACAATGGAAAACAAATTCGTTTCAATAAAAACAATATAGCTGATAATCGATTTGTAGTCCCATACAATCCGTATTTATTGTTGAATTTTAATTGTCACATTAATATTGGAGTATGTTCAACTATTCAATGTGTCAAATATTTATTTAAATATTGGTATAAGGGGCATGACTGTGCATTTATAAAAATGAGTCAAGGTAATAATATAAAAAAAGGTAATAATAAAAACGAATGTGAAGAAGAAAATCTTAACTACCATGAAATAAAACAATATATAAATACAAGATATGCAAGCCCTTTAGAAGCAATGTATCGTCTTCTACAATATGCAATGTGCGTTTTATCACACGTGATTTACCGATTAGCTGTACATTTAATAAATGAACAATTCGTATTCTTTAAGGAAGGATCAGAAGGAGAGTTGATTTTTTAAAGATTATTATTATCCCTTGGTGATGGCCGAGTGATAGCGGGCGCACGTTAGCCGCTGCGTGCAGCGCCATCACTAGTGCTTTGGCCTGCCGATGCTCGATACAAATGCGTGGTGCGCCTGGAGCACTACGCTTTTCTCTGCGTATCCGTGGGTAAACAGTCAGTCGGGACAATCGGGAAATGCACAAAAAGTAACACTCGCGTGTGGGTTTAATAGAATGAAAATATATTGTCAGAATTTAAAGTGATATACAAAATGTTACAGTGTTCCGAATACGACGCTTGCGCGCGAGATTACGAGAAGGACGCGCACGGTTTCTCAGGCGAAGCCGGTCCGACGATTCGGTGGCGAAGAATCGCGGCCTTCGACGGCTTTGCCCCGGATATCGATAAAGTTCTTACTTACTCGGTCGCTGGCCAAACGCTTTATTCCTCGTCCTCACGACCGACGACGGCCCCGTAAGTAGGTGCTAGCTGAGGCGGTTCTGGAGGCGTCCCTTCAGGCACTCGAAGCTATCTAAACATTCTTGTGCACCGGTGCAGTAGATCGGCTCGCGGATATCGACGGTTTGCTGCGTATAGCTGTGATCTCGGTCGAAGCGAAAACAAGTCTGAGCGCGCGATCGCTCCTCGCGGAAAAATCTCTTGTCAGTGCCGCCGCTGACGTCATCTGCTATCATCCTAGTTCTAATCGCGCGACTTACGAGCGCGCAAATCTCAGCACTCGTTACAATGTGAAAGGGGCTCAATCTTGTGAAGATTTAAAAACATTAAAAAACCTTACATACGCAAAATTTCATGAAATAGTTGTAGCTAGAAAATTAATAACCACCAATGGAGAATGGGACAATTGCTTGGAAGAAGCAATCAAGGTTGAATTTCCTCAAGCTTTGTGTAACCTGTTTGGTTATACATGCATATTTTATCACCCAGTAAATATTAAAGAATTATTTGAAAAATATAAAGCATAATTTTACAGTGCTTTGTTAACTAAAAAAAAAAAATAGGTAAAAATATCTCACTGAAACATATCAATTCTATTTTAACAAGTCACGGGTATACACTATCTGATTTCAATTTACCTAAATTTAGTGAGGATATTGAGGAAACCAATTATGAAAAATGGTATGCAACAAATGAAATTGGAAATGATTCATTATACAATATGATCTTTTTAACGAATAAACAATGTGAAATTTTCGATGCAGTAATAAATATTGTAATTAATAAAGCTAATCAGGTGAAGAGTTTCTTTATCGATGGCCCTAGAGGTAGCGGAAAAAGCTACTTACTAAAAACAATTATCACTCATTTAAAGAAAGAAAAAATAAGTATTTTACTTGTAGCATGGACCGGTATAGCAGCGAATCAATTAATAAATGGAAGAACTTCAAATGTAATTTTTAAATTACCGTTAGAAATAAATGAAGATTCAACGTGCAACATTACTCCCAATTCAATATATAGAAAAGATCTGAAAAATGTAGAAGTCATAAGTTGGGATGAAATAACAATAACATTAAAACATGCTTTTCAATGACATGCTTTTCAGGCAGTGGTTAAATTATTTAAAGTATGTAATAATGACATTGAAATTGGTGGCAAAGTAATGATTGTATCAGGTGACTTCCGACAAACACTTCCTGTTGTCAAAAATGGGAATCGAACAAAAATTATTGAAAATTGTGTGGAAAATAATCATTTAGGGAGTAAATTCTAAATAATGACTTTAAAAGATAATATGATAGTTAGTAATTGTAACAAAGACTTTAAACAATGGCTATTAAAAATTTGAGATGGAAAATATTCCAACAAATTTGAAATGTACAATGATATAACTTTACTCTCAACAGAATTATTATCAACCAATGATATAATTATGAAAATTTATGGAGATTGCTTTGATAACAATAATGCCAATAAACTTTGCGAAAGAGTAAATTTAGCGCCAAAAAACGATGATGTACTAAAAATTAATAATCACATTTTAAATAAGATGCAAGGCAACGTAAGAGATTATCAAAGTGTATATTTACGCGAAGGTGATAATAAAGAGATGTTACCAATAGAATTTTTAAATTCACTTACGCCAAATGGCCTACCACCTTATGAGTTACGTTTAAAAGTAGGTGCAGTAATTATTTTGTTGAAAAATTTAAATTTAAATGATGGGCTTTGTGATGGTACTCGATTAATAGTAAGGAAAATGATGCAATTCTGTATACAGGCAGAAATAATTAGCGGTAAACAATTTGGTAAAGTTGTTTTAATACTACTGTTCCGGACGTAACCGAGGGCTACTAAGGATAATAGCAAGTGCGGCGTATTTATTCTTTATTAATAATATATTCTACCTATTAGTAGTTTTAGCGAACGTTTCTCCGTCATTTGGCTCTCATATGCGCGAATCGACAAGGCGATTCGTGGCTTCAGGACAATACGGTTAGGAATGATTTTATAATCATTCCTAGACTGCCACAACCCTCTCTAGGAGTTTTACTCCGCGGATTTTGAGGGTCACTTTCAGTGCGGAGTGGCTAAAGGGCCGATCTGTGACTGCCAGGCCAGAGGGTCGAGTGGCGGGAGGCGTTCGGGTGGGCACATGACTGTGTGTGTATAGCTATAGATATAGAGGAGCGCGCGCACTGCTTCGAGTACCTTCGGTAGTCCTCGGGAGAGCGTCTTTGTTTTAGAGGGCCCGAGTTTTCGGCGGCGTTTAATGAGTAGAGCGTCAGTTCTCGACAACAACTTATGAGAGAAGGTCACACCAGGACCTGATCATTAGGAGATTTCAATAAAGTCATAATATCTGATCAATAATGATTTCACAGTTTATTTTTGAACCTTAATGTAGTCTTGTCCCATACAAACAAAATATTCATTTTTATTTTACTTTATTCAAAAAAAGTTAGGTACATAAAACATTATTTGTAAAGACATGTATATTATAAAATCTTACAGAACTTCTTATAACCTTGATGTTCTGGCATGGACTTCGTATTAGTGGAATATTTCTCAAAAGTATTTTTTAACCGTTCAAATTTATTAACAGGAGTAGAGCAAGGTTCTCCACGATACGTATTACATTGTTTATCATCTTGCACTCTTCTAGCACTTTTATCCTCCTTGAGAGGTGTGTACAGAATGCTATTTCGTTTCATTTTTTATATCTATCCTGACTGATGGTTTAAGAGGTCAAGCCTGGGTTAAATCCAGCAAAAAAAAACAAAAAGATATTCTTCTTACCAAAAAATTTTTGATTTGATGTAATTTGAAAAATAAAATTCTATTGAAAATATATATAATATACAAAATTTGTTGCTAGCAATATTTGATTTATATTGTTTAGAAATGTCTCTCGATTAGTCCGAGGGGGCATGTTTAAGGTACATTTTAAGCCCGGATAGAGTAAAGAAGACGGTCCGGATTTTTCAAAAAGCCGTGGCAAGTGACTAAAAACACTTATTTATATAGTAAAATGTTATGAATTTTGGTAAATGATTTTAGAAGGTATATACATTTTTTTTTCGATAAAAATTGGTGTATATTTTATATATTTACAATAGATTTTTTTTTCAAATTGCATCAAATCAAAAATTTTTTGGTAAGAATAATATCTTTTTGTTTTTTTGCTGGATTTAACTCACAAGGAAAGGTACCCAACCCGAACTCACCGATTTTGATGATTTTCATATATGTTGTAGAACATAAAAAAATAAGAGACACGTATTTTTTTTTATCGGCTAATTTTCACTTTTAAGGGGTAAAAACCTCCCCTAAAGTTAACCCCCAAAAAGCGTTTTTTTAAATATCTCGGCTTAAAATTAATATTTTTCAATGAAACAAATTGGAGGTTATTTCTTACAAAAAGAGCAAGTATTTCATGG
>JAZHPH010000315.1:21980-83936 GCA_037356405.1 Nasonia oneida | reverse complement strand
GGGGACTATGGGAAACGCATTTAAACGTATGAGAGAGAGGGTAGCTGATATCGTCCGAAGAAAAGAGACGTTGCACGTTGCAAGCGTGAATGAATCGAGCTTGAGAAGCTTTTTTAGTGGAAGGGGTACAAATTTCGAGTATATTTAAGCAGTCCTCTGCTCCGTATTTGTATACACATTTTCGAGTGTACTCAAGCAGTATACTGTACTCTACATTACATTAGTTGAGAAAGCTTGCTGTAGCATTTGTAAGTATATTTTAAGTATTTTATTATTTCATATATAAATTTATTCTTAATAATAAGTAATATTTTCATAGATAAAATGGATTTGATTGTTGGTACTCAGGGATTCAAGGGACAAAACGGTCAATTTATAATCAAGGAGTTGGCCTACATTGATCCCAACGAGCCAGCAGCAGTAGCTCAACTAGCAACGTTTCAACCAACGCATTGATGGTACGACTTGCCGAGCAATATCCAGAGTGCCAATCTATGGCTTAAGGGGGGCGCCAGCGTCGACAACACTGGTTTACGGGGGGCGCCACCGCTGGCAGCACGGTCGATATGCAACGCTCTGTCGGTAAAACAGGGACCTACTAATATGAGTTACCATTGGCCGGTATTTGGTGGCGCAGGAGTTGCATGGCGCAGTAGCAGTCTTGCCCCTATTACTGAGTAGAGCATCAGTTCTCGTCGACAACTTGTGAGAGAGGTCACACCAGTTCCTGTTCGTTAAAAAATTTCAATAAAGCTTAATTTCTAAATAATAAACGACAGTTTCCAGTACGATTAGAATATATAATGACACTCAACAAATCACAAGGCCAAACATTTAACAAAGTTAGTGTCCATTTACTAAATCTAGTGTTCAGTCATGGTCAATTATATGTAGCATTATCCAGGGTAACGTTAAAAAACTAGCTCGCAAAATGCTTCGCGTTTTGCGTGTAAGGCACGACCGCTGACGCTCGCGCTGCGCGCTCGCCTCGATATTGCCTGATGCTCGCGCTTTGAGCGAACGTCCGACAATTAATCAAAGCTTTTGGGCCAGATAGGGCATGTCACACCAAAATCGCTATTCAATTCTATGTACCAAAAATCGTTTCTAGGGTTGTTGTTTATGTATAAGCGTTTTGAAAAAATGTTTGTCATAGTTATAAGTTGTGTTAAGTCAAAATATCTACAACTTTTACATTTAAGGTTTTTATGTAAAATGTATAGCCTCAAAGTTTTATAATAAATACTGGTTTATTGCAATAGAAAAATCGGTTTTGGCCTGTTAACTCAAATTAAAAGCATTTTCACGCTTAAGTGTCAATAGGAAAAAGTTGTATTTCCTCGAGATCTACAACTTTTCTATTTAACTTTTTTTGTAGAATGCATTTAATTCGAGTTAGAGCCAAAAAACCGTTTTTAGCGATTTTGGATGTGACCGCATTCTGCGTATACATGCAGGAACAAGCCCAAAATAAATTTGGCACCTTACTATTATGAGGGGAGTTCGCACACAAATTTTGAGCCCGATTGATAGAAGTCTCTCAGAGATAATCGTGTAACACCAGAATTTTTATTCAAAAAGAACGCAAAAATTAAACAAATTGTGCTCGCATTTTAAAAAAACGTATACGATCTTGATAAAAAAAAATAAGTTCTTATGTTTGTGCGAGAGGAGACTACTTCCAAAATTTTAGCCCGATTGGTTAAAAATTGCGTGAGATATCGCATCTTATACCTTTTTTGATGACAAAACTATAAGGCACTTCCGTGTTGCGGTCGTGCCTGAAAATTAAATAATTTTACCTTTAAAAAATTTAAGTTTCGAAGATAAAAGTAAAAATAATGATGATTCCAATAATATACGAAAAATATCGTATATCATGAAATATTAAATTAATAATAAACTAATAAAATATGTCCGTTATTGAGAAAAGATATGAATAAATTCACAACACACAGATACCTTAAGTATACTTGAATAAAATAGTAAAAGTGGATATATATAAATTAATAATAAAGAAATAAAATATCTTCTATTTTAAATATATATGAGCAACATGTAAATAATGCGCTATGAATTATAAATAATAATCCTGTATTATATTAAAATGTGTCTGGTAGTATCTGGCTACGAGTTCACTTCATCCCCAAAACTACCCCTCCTTAGGGGTTGGGGTTAACCGAAAGTTGACTGGAAGTAGACTAAAGTCGACCGGAAGTGAACCGGAAGTGAACTGAAAGTGAACTAGAAGTAGTCGGAAAAATACAAAATGACCTGGAAATGACCGAAAATAACCGGCAATAAACCAGAAATACACTGAAAATGAACAGGAAGTGACCAGAATAACATATATATGCGGAAGTACTCCTAAGAGGGCGATCAGAAATAATTGATACAAATTTTGAAAAGTTAGAAAAGTATATATATATATATATATATATAGTGTAAATATTTTTTACTATAAATATCATAATTTATAATTGTAAATAATATGAAAAATAGTTGAAATATCACACTTGAATAATAATGATAAAATGTATGATCATAATAACACAGCCAGTATCATTTTTTTATATCTGTATGAAGCGGTTTTTATTAATGTTATATACATATAAAAACGACAATAGCAATAATTCAGCAAAAAAAAAAGAAATAATAATAATTAACTCGTTATTATAGTATATATTTAAGAACAATAATGGTGATAACTAAGCCAAACAATTTGTATAATAGTATTATATATTTAGACTTTATAATAACGATAGATCAGCCAATCAATTTGTATAGTAGTATTATATATTTAAACTTTATAATAACGATAACTCAGCCAAACAATTTGTATATTAGTATTATTTAATTAGACTTTATAATAGTGATAACGCAGACAAACAATTACCAGTATACATAAAATTTATTTAATTCTTTTTATTTTTGAAAAATTTACATAGAAATAATTTAAAGTTATTTTTTGATGTCGCTCTTCATAAAGCAACATATAATTGACCACGACTGAATACTGGAGTTCATAAATAGATTCCAACTTTGTCAAAAGATTAACCTTTAGTTTTATTTAATGTCATAGCAAAACTTAATTTTATCGTAAATTGGCCTGTTATCATACGAAACGGTATTTCATTTAATGATGGACTTATTGTTAGATCGATTTATGGCAGTAAGGCGATTTTACCATAATACTTACCAGTTATGATTTCTCCAACTAATAAATATTTTTTAATATTTTTAATAACAATGTTCTATTACAAAGACCGCCATCGATATCTAAATATTCTTAAATAACTAACTATTGCCCCATTTTTCAAGATTAATTTATGTGGTGGTAAACCATTTGGTGACAACGAATTCAGAAATTTAGTTGGTATTGAGTTTATAAGATTGTCATCATTTTCACTTTTAATTTTATTTAATCATAATTTATTTCATAATTTAATTAATAATAATTAATCATCACTATAAAAGACAAAGCTTTTTCCATCAATGTTTATAACTATATTTTCATCAATTTTCAATATATTGGAATTTAAAGGTGATAAAATTACTTTATTTCTTAAAGATGAATCATTTGTATCAATTTTATGACCAAGATTTTCTGTGGTCAGATCATTATTACAGATCAATTCTTGTGGGATTCTTTTAACATTATTTTCTAATTCAAATCTTGTTGCATTTTTATTTTCTCCTACATCAAGAAGCCAATTATTAAATTATTAAATTCATATTCTTTATTTTGTATCTCAAATTCTCATATAATGATAATTTCATGAAAGATGACTATAATTTACTTATTTTAATCTCTCAAATTCTAATATATATTCAAGTCGTACTTGAAAAATATTATATTATTACAGTTCAATCGATTATTTTGCCTCCTTCAATTAAAGTCCATTATAAAATTATGTATTAAATATGCTTCAGGAGGACCTAAATATCTTGTATTAAAATATTAATTGATTTCATCATATTTGTATTCGTCTTCTTCCGTACTTAAAGTTTGATTCTTATTGTTATTATCTTCTTCAAAATTAATATCTGCATTACGAATTTCAACAAAAGCATAATCATGACCTTTATAACAGTATTTAAATAAGTATTTAATACATTGGACGGTTGTAAACTTTAATAATATAAAGAGATTATAAAGTACAACAAATCGATTATCAGCTGTTTTTTGAGAATTTTTGTTTTTATAAATAATGTTAATACCATTATTTCTTCGTTTGTATATTGGATATTCTGTTGCTTGGAAACTTGTCTCATTGTTATAATTATTTGTAAAATTTTTTGTACATTTTTCAGTATTTTTATTCATATACTAGGAGGATTTTTATTTATTAATCCACAAGGCCCATGAATCATTAACTTTTTTACAATGCTATACAATCGCAAATAAAAACTTTTGTTTGGAATTTCAGCATTTATTGAATTATCTACTTTTTTAGGAGTAACAAGTTTATTATTTTCATCTATAAATAGTAACATATGCATATAAGGTAGACCTCGTTTCTGAAATTCAATAACGTAAGTATATGCAATACTTTTTTCTAAAATTCCATCTTTTATAACTAATTCTTTAAATTCTTTTACTTTTTGATGAAATACTTTAGTTACAATATCTGGTCGATTAATTCAATTTTCATATTTTTGTAATTTTTCTGTAATTTCTTTCCAATTCGGATTACATGTCATCGTCAAAAGTCGATCAGGATTTCCATAGCGATTTAATAGAATCAATATAATTTTGTTTTAAATGCCTAAGACTTCCAGTAAAATTTTATGGCCAAATGAACATTTCCCCGATTTTTATATTTTCAGCATCTCCTTTTTTGTGCAAATAATCCATTACGCCTTTAAAGCAATCGCTTCGTAAAATATTTTGATTTTTTCTTATAAAATATAATCTGAACCTTTCTACTCTAACAAACGCAACTATGATTGCCTGTTGAGATGCCTTCTCTACTAAAAAAATTCGCGCGATGGCTCGCGCGATTATTTGCGTGATTAATCGCGGAAATAATGCATTAATTTATCTAACTTTTTTCGACGCGATTAGTCGCATAATTCATCTAAAATAAATTTTTTCATAAAATAAAATTGTTTAAAATGCAAAATTATTGAGCAAGGTGGCCAATTTGGGTGTTACTATCCGGATAGTAACACCTATGCTGTCTACCCCGCTAACTAATTTTATTTATTTAAATTATTTATTTAAATTGAAAATTTGTTTCGGATGGTTCGCGTGATTTGTCATGCGATTCATTATGTGATTAATCATGCCAGTAATCGCGCAATTAGTCGCGTGATTAGTCAGACGATTAAACGTGGGACGAATTGCGCGACTCATCTAAAACAAATTTTCAAATAAAATAAAATTGTTTCAAATGCAAAATTAGTTAGCGGGGTAATATAGGTGTTATTATCCGTATTTTAACACCTTAATTGGCCACCCGCTTAATAATTTTGCAATTTAAACAATTTTATTATTTTAGATAAATCGCACGATTAGTCATGCGATTAATCGTGCGAATAATTTTGTTCAGTAACGTTGCCTAAATTAAGATACGGATTAAATTCATTTCTTACACTAAGTCTATAATTATAAAACTGCAAATTAGTAATATTATTTTTACCAAATTTACACTTTAGATTACGCATTCAATTATAACCACCATTTGGATATATAAGTGGATATGTCATTGGATCAGTGTGTTTACTTATAAGAGGTATGCTAATCGGTTTATCATGCGTTGAATATATAATAATATAACGTTCGATTGGTTAATGGCCATCTTCACCAACTAATATCATTGCAACTTCATTACATGTAGCTTTACAATATTCATTTGTATCTATTTCATCATTTCTTGTAATTGACATTATAATATTTTTGGTTTGGAATTTCTTTCATTAGACTGTTTTAATTCTTCTTTTTCTACCTCATACATCATTTTATAAGCTTTAGCATATGGATTAAATTTTCTCAATAAACTGTCTAATTGACTTAGTAAATCTAATTTTGCATTACGATTACTTTTATTATTTATGCGTTGAGTCGTTGACATTTCATTATCCGGAAGATATGATTGACCATATTTTCGTAAATCATTTACATATAGATGCAAAGCATAAACATTGTGATATACTTGACCTCGAATTCTAATAACTTGCGGACCCATACCAGATAATTTGTCAAAACCAAAACTTGCAAACCCCAAAGAATTATTATATGATCGTATGTTCTTACGAAAATCAACATTTTCAGGTAAAAATCCTGTAGCCAATAACTTTAATTTTTCTGGGTAACAAGAACTTTCTGGTAAATTTATTTTACCCTTGTGACAACAATTAGAAAATTTTTTCGATTATACTCAAAATCAAAATGTTTTGCATTGCATTATTTACAAATCTCAGACATAGGACCTAAACAATTTTCTGTAATTAGATTTTCATTGAATTGTATGTTTACTATACGGCCTACAATATTTAAAGTTTGAGTAAATGTTACATTTCTTTGAGTTCTGTTTTTAATGTATAATTTATTTTTTATCGCGTCATAATAAATAATATTATAAACTTATTTTAAATTTAATGTAATATGTTAAAAATTTTACAGATATAAAAGAAAATTCTAAAAAACCATCTCAAAAAAATTAAGTTATAATCTATAAAATGTCTTAAGAAATAATTTACTCTGTACGTATTATATAAAAATACATCTTCAAAAAATAAATTTTTAATTATTACTACTCTTAATCATGCTTACTTATAGATATTTCAATGAATTAATAAATTTATTTTAGGAAATAAGTACACACTACAACGGCTCCTTCAGAAATGATAAAAAATTACGTTTTATTGATTCAACTACAAAAACTAGAGCATCAACGTCATTTACTGAAGGTAATTAAATTTATTTGATAATTTATTCAGATAGTTAATACATAATCATGATTGAAATATTACTTAGCCTTCAACTGCAAAATAAAACAAGTTTATTGGAGTAAAAACACTATCGTATGCACATATATGTCAAAAATGAAAAAAAAAATTATATACATTTATAAAAAAATATTATTTCTTGACAACACAATTATTATATTTTTATCTTTTTAGATAAATATTTTTAAATATCAATTACATTGTACATTTCATTGTGATTGTGTTTGAGCGTTTGCACTTGTGTGCTATGTATGCATATGTGCTTATAAATGATATATATGTTAAATAAAATTTATATAATCTATAATATGTTTTAGGACTTGAATTTAATAAACGTGCCATTAATAACAAAGATGCATGGCCGTAGAGCTAGTTAGCGAAAGAAGAGTTCCTACAGGTACGACATGTCCTCGGAAGCCAAAATTCAAAAACTTTATCATCACACTCACCGCAGGCATACTTCAGATTGCGGCTTCAAAGGGCTCTTTTTTAAATAGATCTATTTTAGATACATATATATTCATGCTTTGAGTCTGGGATTTTGGAAAAAAATTCGATTTTAAAAACTTGAAATTTTATCTGTTATAAATCGGTGAAATCGTACACCAATTATTAAAACATGCATCAAAAAGCAGTATGGATTTAGTATGGAATCAATGAAATTAATTATTATGCATGATCAATAATAATAGAAATAATAATAATAACAATTATAGTAATAATTATGATAATAATAATTTTTTAAAATAAAGTGAATGATATAATCTTCATTAAAATACAAAATGGTACAGGTCGCGCCACCTCTTGGTACGCGACGATTTCGTGGAGTAAGGCGAGACCTTGCGAAAGCGAATGTAGTGTGCATGGTTTACGTCTATACTCTAAGCGCATAGTATACTGCATACTCATCCTCCGTAGAGTCAGACTATCTTGTGCGGTACTCTACAGTTTCTCTTAAGGAGACATAACACTTTTAAACCGTGAAAACAAGATTAGCGAGGAAAAATTACAAAATTAAAGTAAATAATTCAATATTTTTTTTAGTGGTGCTTGTTAATAAAACCCTCAAATTTACCGTGCTAAAACATTAATTACCCTTCTTACCCAGTGTGGCACTCGGTGCAACGTGTTGTGAATTTTTTTACTGTTTGAAGGATTCCAAGTGAACGAGTAGTTCTTGTTTGGCGATGAAAATATTACATTTTTTCTTTTTTCTCTGCTTATTATGCCACCTTTTTGTGTATAAAACATTTTTTGCACACTCCATCAGATCCCAGACAGTAGCAACGAAAGTACAGGCAGACAAGATACCTCTATGCACAGGGGGCGAAATTGTTGCCGCAACTTTGTTTTTAAAAAACGGTAAAGAGCCAGGACTGGATATAGCGTGCACATTTTTAACAACGGTTCTGCCCCAGGAAGTTAGGCAGGCGCAGTCTCCGCTAACGTATTCCAGTAGGGACTTACTTTGCTTTATTACGTTGCTGCACCATTCTCTTTAAATTCTCTTGCCATTTCATTCTCTCTGCGCGCTCTTTCAAGGCACGTCATCTTTTCTCTGTCTTCCACTCGCGACTACTCTAATTTCTCCTGTTCTCAACTGCCATGTCGATGTGTGTTCGTGTGTATGCCTGTGTGATCATGCATGTGTGTGCGCGGGCACATGCTTGCTGATAGTTGCCAACTGGAGGTCGGTCTCAAGCAAAAGCAGAGTTATAAAGGGCTGCCCACAATGAGAAATGCTGTCAACAACAGTATGGTGCCTTGTGGTTGGCAGCTTGATCCTCGACCTGAACGAGGAGGGAATAAATAAGCATGCTTATGCAGACAACATCGTCATCTTGATAAGAGGAGATTATGAGAATGTTTTAGAAGGCGTAATGCAGTATGCATTGGGGCTAGTCAAGAACTGACACAAAACAGTGAAACTGGGGGTGAACCTTAAGAAGGTCAGTATCATGCTGTGTACGAACAGGCGAGGCAGAAACCTGCCTACTGGAAAGAGGCATAGAACACAACAGTAACATTTCGTTCTGACAGCAGAGTGGCTTTAGTGGCGCTAGACAGCGACAGAGTTACTTCAAAAAAGAATCTAAACTGTAGACAGACGCTGGAATCCTTGGCAAATCGCAACGTTGTAAGACTGTCGTGGGTGTCAAGGTACTCCGGCGTGGTGGGAAACAAAAATGCGGACAGCTGTCGTACCTACCTGTGAAATAAACAGGGCTATAAAGGGTTGGTTCAACCCATAATTGAACGGAAAATGGCTAACGAATATTCGAGGACTAAGCAGAAATGGACTAAGGGCAGCCGTAGCCGTAGACCAGGCACTGAAAGGTGAGGTACCACCTCCCAAAATTGAACTTGTAGACTCCGTCAACTGCAAGTGGTGCAAAGAACGAGAGGCGACCACCTTACACCTTCTGAGTAGATGTCCTGCTTTAGTAGGTTTAAGGCAGAGGGTGCGGGGAGTCTTCTTTAAATAGACGGAGACATTAAGGGCTGCTAACTTGACATCAATATGCCTAGTTACCACAGCCTCTGACAAGAAGCTGTAAGGTTTAATGTTATATGTTCAGAAAGTACAGCTCAATGATATTCACCTAAGTGATCGACCAGCACTACCCGTGCAAAGGCCGCCAATCACCTCCTATACAACTACTATAACTATGACTATTCTCAATTATTTATAAAATACTCACGTGTTTGTCTGTTTGCAGATGAAGTATCAGCACCACGTTCATTCCCTGCCAGATCTATCAGTGAGAACTTTCCATGAATTTTATGTGTACCAGGAGTGCGAGCAATGATTTGAAATACTGCGTGTGATCTAGATGAATTTGTGTTAGCACTTGTCTGGCCACTTGTTCGCACAGTATTACCATGCTGTATCAGCTTTAACACTTCCTCACAATTTTCCACAACTTTTTCAGTTAATCCGACAATTTGTACCTGTTATTCAATACATAAAAAATATTATTAATTTTTGATAAATAATACATTTTTATAAAAGAAAATGAGGCAAAGGTACCAGTCGTTAAACTTTAAGAAAAGTGTCCCTCAATTGAAATGCTGTTTAAAAAACCGCTGCCAATTCTTTGGCACGTAGCTTCCTTCAACATTATGTATTTCTTTGATATCAGAATTGTTTTTACTTCATATAGGATTCTATTAAGTTTTTGTACTTTTTCGTTTGATGGATAAAATTATTTTAAATCAATTACATTAAGATATTCAAAAGATCTGATCTGAGTCTGAAAAAGCCACCCCCCCCCCTTCCTTGTTACACATCGTACTTTTATTGATAAGGACATAAAAAGACCCTTCTGCTTTCTCCAAGAGAAAGCTTTGTGATGGTGAAAATTTCAATATCAAAGATTTTGATAGATTTCTTTATTATAACTCCCGAAGGTGTTAGTACTTTTTGCTGAAACTTTACAGGTTCATCAAGTTTATTCTCACAAAGAACTGGCCAGATTATTCTAAATTTCTTTTAAACATTAAAAATTGAAAAACAATTGTTTTCGTTAATTATTGTTAGTTTTGCAGAACTATGAACTATCCATAGTTTTTCGAATTGCTCCAATCAGAGCTCTTGATATATAAAAACGAATCAATTAGGTCGCATCATTTCAAAAATATTCCGCAAAAATACCTTACCACCAAGTGTACATGAGTACGTCGTTGGCTCAGTGGTAGAGCACGTGCTTTGAGATCTCGGAAATGTTGGGTCAAATCACCCTCGTCGCTTTACTTTTGTGTAATTTAGTTCCCAGAAACCCCGTTATAATATATACATTGATGTTATTTGTTAACCAAATAGAACTTTTTATTAGCTGTTTGGAGCTGGTCAAAATTGTAAAAATATGAGTTTTTAAAAAAGGTTTTGTACATTCTTAGTTTCAGTCACATCACTATAAAGTGCCGATTTCCTCTCCTCTCCTTCAGTTGCAGTGTATTATTTTTCAATACAGTGTGCGTAAAAGTCGATTTTACGCACGGTTCGCGTGACAATCACACGAGTGTGATAATGGATTTCACACTCGTGTGATTGTCACGATTGCTCACTCGGGTTAGAAACGTCACGCTCATGTAGAATCAACTTTTTTGCATTAGTATCGAAATATACAATTATGCGTAAAGTTGTTTTTTACGCATTTTAGAACTTTTTGTTAACGATTTTTTTTAATCATAACCTCTCTTGTAGAAATCATACATATTTTAATGCATGGGAAAGAAATAGGAACTAAAGGACCTTTTCATGCATATCATAAAGTTGTATACTTTTTATTTATTTTTTTTTTTTTAATTTACGACATTGAATGATCTCTACAGGCAATTATTATTAATTACTATATGGTGCCGATGTTTCAAAAAATTAAATCTTTCCTCTTCAGGGCATCTAGAAATTACAAAATTGTACACTAATTACTAAAGTCTCAAGTCTTAGAACAAACGAATTGAAACTAATAAAAAACCAACATGTCATACCGATAAAAAAACATGAAAAAAAACTTCGTTGTCACGTCGTCGCTCCCAACGAAGAGTAGCACTTTTCAAATTTTCCAGCGAAAAGTAGCACATTGCAGATTTTCCAGCGAAAAGTAGCACATTGCAGATTTACCGCGAAGAATAGCACAATTCATAGCAACGAGTCGCATAGTCCCATCTGTGCGTAGCAACGGCGCACTGTGTGGAAATAGTATATTGTGCAACTAGGGGGGAAAATTGGCTTTTTCTAGCGAGGGTCATGTTTTGAGCACGAGTGGGAGTCGAAGGCGCCGTAGGCGCCCAAGACGGACACTTCCTCCTTGTTGCACACCGTAGTTTTTATGATAAGTGCACGAATAGGCCATTTATCATGCATATGAAAGGAATGGGAAATTCAAGGACATTTCAAAAAAGAATAGTATTTTGAAAATTTCATGATTTTGAAAATTTCATGAATTTCGAAAATTTCATGAATTTTGAAAATTTCGAAAATTTTAGAAATATTAAAAATTTCAAAAATTATGAAAATTTTGAAAATTTTTTAAAATACTTATATAGACACACATATTCATCGGATAGGCTGCAGAGGGAGGAAAAAACTACTCCCTTGGGAGGAAAAGTCTTTTCCTCCCAAGCGAGTAATTTTTCACGCTGCTAAGAAAAACTCGATTTTCCATTCATTTTACATGCATGAAAAGTGGCCTTTTTCGTGCACGTATAATGAAAAAAAAAATTTTCACACTGTGCGGCACCTGTAGTCCTTCGTGCAGCTAGGCGCCACCTCTTAGGCTCTCATGCTCTCCCGATACCTACCAGCTTTCCGCGACTCCGCAGTTTGCTGAATGCAATCAGAGGGAAGATTTTTTACGAACCCGATGTTTTTTAATTGTATTTATTGAACTTTTATGTGTTTTTTAAAAAATTGCTGTTAGTCATTCTGTTGATTGTGTTGTCATGATAATGTATGAGTAGGATTTCTGAGGATCTTGAAGTTGTGTCCTGTGTTAATATGATGAACTGCAAGTTTTTGTTTTTGTTCTTGTTTTTGATGCAACAAGCGTGCTCTTTTTTACGGTGTTTGAGAGCTCTAGTTGTCATGCCGATTTATGTGACATCGCAATCTTTGCAGTCTATCTTATAAACAACATTGTTATTGTCATTCCTGTTTCATTTTTTTAGTTTCAATAATTGCAATAATTTCGAAAATTTCAACAATTTTGAAATTTTTAATAATTTTAACAATTTTTAAAATCGACGACCATTAAGTGGCGCAGGACCTACACGTTTTGTTTCAAAGCTCCCTATTTCTTCGCTCGTTTCAGTTGTTTTCTTTCATCTTCTTCATCATCTTCCTGAGTGTCCCCCGAGTCCGCGCACATATAAATTAGTGCGTGAGCTGTAGCGATTTCGCGGATTTCTGCAGATTTTTTTCTCGCCTCTATGAGACTCGTGTAGACGTAGGGCGGGATCAGTGAGAGCAGCAATAGTGAGCATCTCTCTCTCTCTCTCTCTCTCTCTCTCTCTCTCTCTCTCACTCTCTCTCTCTCTCTCTCTCTCTTCTGATCTACCTTATGGATTGCTATCAAGCCGTTAGAATACATAATAATGTTTCTCCGGCTGTCTTGGTGTCGTCTGGAGCTTGACGAATTTCGCTTTGCGAATGCCTTGATGTACGCATACGATATCAAGATGTTTATGCGTATTCACTCTGAGGAGGATGTAAAGAGGCTTAGGGCCGACCTTGACGCTTTGAGCAGTTGGAAGAGCGAGAATCGCCTCGCTATTAATCCAGCCCGGTTGTTTCATTTTATAGAGGCAGGACGCAGCTGCAGTTTCAGTATGTATTTGACGGTTCGCTCTTTGCCCGCACTTTATGTGGTCATTTGACAATCTTATTTGACTCGCGCTTGACGTTTGGACCTCAGGTCAATTACGTTGTCTCTAGGTGTCGTGGGCTGATTGAATTTGTAAAGCGTACTACTAGTGACTTTTCCAACATATCTGCTATTATTTAACTTTCCAATACTTCAGTAATGCCTACTTTCATTTAATGTTGTCAAATTTGGTCACCTTGTACTTAAATTGCTATTAACCTTCTCGAATCTGCTCAGCATAAATTCATTCGTTACCTGGCTTACAAGCCCGGCCAGCCCATGGCGCCTATCGATCGTGATTATTCCCTCATAGTGTCTTCGATGGGTATCCCTTCTGTGCATTCAATACACCGTTATCATGATGGTCTGCTCACGTTTAAACTTCTGCGTAAATTCATAATTTGTCCATCGATCTCCGACCTTTCCTCTGTCAAACACCTATCTTATAATCTGCGAAATCATAGAGCTATACATGAGCACTTAGCACATTCTAACTTTGGGTTCTTTTCGACCTTGCCTGGATTAAAGCGCGCATGGAATTCTCTCCCGAAACATTTGTCATCGAGCAGTTGTCGGAATTTACATCTAACCTTGAATCATTTGTATCGGCATTTAGTCAGTAAACTCTGTTTGTATAATATTGTTCGTTATTTTTACAGGTGTAAATGAACCTGTATTAATACATTTTTGTAAAGGTGTTTATGCGCGTTGATATGAATAAACAAAAATTTCCAACATGCCGGGAAATTTTGTAAATTTTTGAGAACCTAAAAAAATATAAAGTATACAACATTATAATATAAATCAAAAAGTCCTCAATTTTCTATTTTTTTTATCATGCATTAAAAAGAGTATATTCATGCCCTTATCAATAAACGCACGATGTGTAACAAGAGAGGAGTGGCTTTTGCAGACTTAGATGAGTCTTGTTTCAACATGACATCCTGCTCGCTGACATCACCTCGCTAGAAAAAGCCAATTTCCATCACTATGCTTAATATACTATTTTCTACGTGACACCAAGACTGGAGAAAAAGGCAATAATCAAGATCAAATCTTAGATTTATTTAGCATTATATAGCACCATGATCCCTTTCTTTGAGCTGTTTATGAAACCAGTTAGTTTCAAGAATACTGAGATTCAAAAAATTGTTTTCTCACCCTGTATATTCTGTATAGTTGAAAACTGTATTGCTTAGATCTCAGCTTGTATTAAATAGATTTAATTGATCTACCCAGGCTCAATTCTTTTGCATTCTTTCCAGAAAGCCTTATGATAGTTACTTTTTGAGTTTGTTAAAAACATTTAAGAAGTGTAATTTAAAGCATTCTTAGTCGAAAAAGAGAGTTTTTCGAAAATCAATGTATATTTTCTAGTTATTTCTAGTAATTTTTATATTTTTACTGTAACCACCACTTAATTTCGCATAATGATACGTTATTGCTTCTAATTGAAAAAATTGCCTAACGGTTAAGTGAGGATTTTGAGTTTCAAAATAATTGCTGTTAATAATTTTGAATAGCTTTTTTGTACTCTATACTTCTTATATCAAATACATACAGTTATTATGAGCCCCGCCCCAGGAAATTATTCCATTATTAACCAAGCTCTGAAAGAACGCATGGTAGATCACCAACAAAGTTTTCCTTTTCGTTACTTTCTCAATATTTGCAAAAACGAAAATTAAAAATCTTTTTTTAAAATAGAATTTATGTGTTTATCTTATTTCATGTTATAATCAAAAAGTAAATCTAAATATTTATGGCATTCGACCCTATTTATTATATTTCTATAAGTGTTTGTGTGTATGTGTGTGTGCGTGAGCGTGTGCATGTGCGTGTGCGTGTGTGCGTGTGTGTGTTTTATGTGGCGTAAACAGAGCAAGCTCTGCACGAGTGGCCCTCCGACAATGGAACCCAAGTACTATCGTTGAACAATACTTTCGTCGGGCCCGTTAACTAGCCTAGTTGGCTTCTCCTTTGAAGTTTAACATTTCCATAAATCCCCCATCCACCAAGGTGATTAGGGGTTCAAGATCAAACTCGTCTTCTTCATTCTGCATCGTCCAGCTGTCTGCTTCCTGCCGCATCGTCCGGTCGTCTACTTCGAGCAGCATCGACCAGCCATCCTCTGAACAAACTCAATCTCGACACCTACGTTCCTCTGCATCGGGTGAGGGAGTCTGGGCTCAACTCAGTTACCTACGTTTCTCAGCAACGGTCTAAGGAGCACTGAAAGGTACTCAACCCTAGCTCCTGCATCGAACAGATAAGTGAGAGCTCAACTTTGTGACCTACATCCCTCTGCATCAGTGCGAGGAGCGTTTTGTATCTATTACCTAATGGCCTTCGTCTAGCAACAGTTTTACTCAGCTGTTTCACCTTGTCCTTCCCTTCTATTCTCTTCGTTATTTCTAACCTTCTTGAGAATGGTCCTTATAAAGTTGTTTACTGCGCACCAGCCATCCTTCTTCGACGCTAGCATAACTGTCATCATTGACTTAAAGGTCACCCTAGTCTAAAGGTAACACTTGAGTTCTTCTCGTTCCATTTCGAATCGTGAACAGTCACAGAAGACATGCTCCGCATCTTCGTTTGCTTCCAAACATACTAGGCAATTTGGATTGTTCTCTATCTTAAAGCAATGTAGGTAGGCTCAAAAGCACTCATATCCGCTCAAAAACTGAGTAAAGTAGTAATTCACTTCCTCGGGTCGTCTGTTGGTACAGCCAGCCATACGTGGTATAAGGCGGTGCGTCCATCGCCCCTTTCCACTGATGTCCCATCGACTTTGCCACTTAGCTAGGGTTCGTTTCTTCGCGAATTTCCTATTTATTTTCCTATCCGGTCCAACTGTTGTCTGAATTGTTTTATCAACGTGTTAGGAGTGCATAGCAGCTGTAAATGTATACGCCTACGACCTTAGCGCGTACAAATCCTTTATTACTTATTGACATTTTTTCCTGAAAAGCAGCGTCTCCGCATGCATATATCGCCGCTTTACCAGTACTGTCCATATCCCACGATGGTTTGTCCAGGTCTCTGTATTATTCACAGACGATGGCTATGTCTATTTCTGTCTCACGGACATACTGGCTCAGAAGGTCCTGTGCAGTCGCGCAGTGATTCATATTCAACTGCACTATTTTCATTTTCTTCGTCTGTCAGTGGCTTCTACTGCAGCTCGGTAAACTGGGCATGCATAGTTACCAGCTGCGTTGTCACTTTTCCTACCTGTGCCTCCTTTGCAGAAAAATATCGTAAAAATAAACAAATTTTACGTTATTTGGTGGAGAGCCAAAAGTATTGCCAAAATAACTATATAACATAGAAAAATATTTTTGTATTTTCATTTTCAGCTTTCGTATAGTACGACATCAGATGCATTAAGTCCTCTTAAGGTCAACTATACACATTTTTTCAAATATTTTCAAAATTGGGCATCTTCAAGGCAATACGTCTTTAGAAAAGGTCTTGGTTAAGAGGAGTATTTCGAACAGTATTACTTCTGTATAAGGAAATCTCATAAAACTATAAAATAAAAACATGAGCTCTTATTCAGGTGTATTATCCTAGACTACTATACGTCAGTAAAGGTCAAAATACTTCGAAACAATTCCGAATAAATCCATTGGACTTAAAAAAATTTCACAAATAGTTGTGATTCAAATACCACGACGTCCCGGACCAAAAAATACGTTTGAGGGCTCAGTAGCATTACAAACTTGTTACTTTAAATGTCTTAAGGAGGTTCATCTGGTACGCCGCTGATCGAAATAACTGAACTTCTTTAAAATATTGATTACTTACTTATTTAATTTTGGTACAGGAGATATAATTTATTTAAGACTTATAAAAAGTTAGTTTAAAATAAATAATGATTTCAGATAAAGAATTTTAGCAACCACTAACGCCTAAAGTAAGTTAAATGGCTATGTTATCTGTTATTTTACTTTCAAGATAA
Organism: Nasonia oneida; assembly: GCA_037356405.1. Taxonomy (NCBI): domain Eukaryota; kingdom Metazoa; phylum Arthropoda; class Insecta; order Hymenoptera; family Pteromalidae; genus Nasonia; species Nasonia oneida. The sequence continues at coordinate 66,653 of JAZHPH010000315.1, read as the reverse complement.
TATAAACTTAAAAAGAAATATTATAGTTAACCTCAACAGTCAACATATAACCTGTTTTAAGTGTTATTATCTGCATGCTACTTTAAGCAATGACAACAAATAATAGAAACAGTAATATTTAATAAATTTAAATAAAAAATCCTAAATTATTACATACTAAAGTACATAATACGTACCAAAAATACAAAAATTATGTATTTATTTTCAATCATGAAAACCTTGAGAAGGTAATTCTGACTATTTAAAGTCAACGTTAGCTACATCTATAAGTAATTTAGGACAATTAGTAATTAAGGGGGAACTCCATTGATTTTTTGTCAAAAACTCGAAATTTTTTTCATTTTATATTTTAATTGCATATAGTTTTATAAATATTGTGAGACCGACTAGATGTAAAAACTTAAAGTTTTTATGACACAGCGTGTGTAAACTGCGATTAAGCGAGTGCATTTTTGCACGATCGTGCAGTAAATCAAGGTTTATGCCACAGCATGTCATAACACATTTTACATTAGAATGGATACAACAGTAAAACTTTGAATGCATTTTCCTCGTAACGTAGTTTATTGATTTTAAAAAGTTTCTTGCGCAAGGCATTTTTAATAATCTTTTTCAAAAAGTTTACACATATTTTTTTAGAACATTTCGAAAAAAATCTGAATTTTTGGTAAAGGTATCTGTTCTAGAAAAATTTATGTGATTATAAGTATTATTAAATTACAGGGTATTTTCAAAATTTGTATTATTCAATGCATTTATTACAGATAGATTTATTACAGATTAACAGTGAGAGTTGTCATAATAAAAATTACTAACTTTTGTTAAGGGGACACAACACCTTTAAACCCCGAAAAAAAGAATTATAAGTAAAACCTGCAAACAAAAATAGGCATTTCATGAATTTTCATAGAAATGTAAAAAAAAAATGTTATTTTATTCTTTTTAATAATAACACTTTATACTTATCTTTTTTTTGGTCACTGTGTTAAATCTTCAAATTGAAACTGTAAAAAATTACCAGCCTAACCTTCAAATGTTACAGAGTAGAATACTTCAGCCAAATTATCTCCATAAATGTTAATCCGGTTGCTCCAGTCTCTGTAGCAGCTTTTTCTTCTATCACTGCAGTCTTCATGGAGTTCTTGGCCACTTTTTCATACACTTCACTAAATTGTTCGTCAATTGCATCAAGTGCAAACTGAGCCATGGGTTTTAAGCAGTCCATCAACTTACATAATGTTGATAGACCAGCGTGTCCAAGTCCAAGAGCACGAAATGTAACCTCTGCTCTTCTGTTGTTTTCCCAAGCATGGTTCTTGATTCTAACTTTTCTGCATGAGTAGATAGCTGCCAGCTGACCACACTCAATATACACTATTTCAATCTTGAATCCTAATTCTTCAGCTTCGGACTCGCCAAGTAGAACTTTGCGATAGTATTGGTTGCAAATCAAAAGTTCTTCGAGCGCAGAAAATAGAATGATGATATCAATCAATCTATTCCTGACCTCAGAGGTTCCTTCCGCTGCTGGAGTTTTTATCTTTCTTGCTTAACTTGAAAGTCTTGACTTGTTAGCAGGTTCATCCTCGCTTGTTACTCCTAGAAATCTTCTTGGCCTCTTCTTGACTTTGCTCAAAAGTCCTTCTTATCTGTATGGGTACTCGAAACCTGCCCTTGGCATCTCGCTGACCACACACTCTTACAAAACACTTAATTTTACAATTTATAAAAAAAACTGCACTCCACTGTTATGCTATTAATAAAACACTTTACTTTTTTCTTCTTTTAAGGGTTATAAGCTATAAGCGATATACCCCAAAGACACTACACTTATCACAACACTACTTGAATTAATTTAAACAAAATAAAAAAGAATATCAGCTGTTTTTATGCAATTAGACATCAGCTGCGTTTACTCAGTGTAAAAAATACATGCCAGGATTATACCAGCTGTGTTTTGAAATATTTGCTGTCTGCTAGCGGAACAGAACAGTCGCTCTGTTCTTCTCCGACATATTGATTCTAACCGTTCTACAGGTGGCGCGCAGGTGCGCAATATTTGAATTCAAATAAATGTCCCTGCGTTTTGATCAGAGCCTTATATAAGATGCGGAATTAGAAATTTATCTCAAAAAAATCAATTAAATACGCTAAAATTTATTTACTAAAATACATACGTCAAGTATTATATACGCATAAACTACGGTAAAAAACTAGTATTTTTTCGCATTTACGTTAAAAATTTCTTTAAGATTAAATTTATAAAACTAAGAATTAAAATTAAAAGTCGTATTAAACATAAAATGAAAAATAAGCAATTTTACGAAAAAATAGTAAAAATTTTGTTTACAACTTTGCGGGAAATTTTTTTTCTGATAAACGGGTTTCAGGAGTGTGTTCTATGGAAAATTTTCTGACAAAATAAGCAATAAAAAAAAATTGATGTTTTCGAAGTTTAAAGGTGTTGTTTCCCCTAAAGTACGGGTCAAGATTTATGCCCCAATTGTTTGTATTAGTTCAATGTTACCACTTTGCGCAAAAAAATTCCGCAAAAACCGTTAACCGCGACAGCATCTTCGCGGCTATCGCGCTAAAATCCAGTTGCTCCGTGACGAAATATATAAAAGTATACAAAAAAATATCAAATTAAGGCAAGTCAGGGTAATTTTGGTATATGTAGCAAGTAGTTTTTACTCATATGATTTCATTGATATAATCTATTATTTTGAAAGGAATGTAGGTTTTCCATTAATTTAATTTTTCTACTGCTCAAACTAGCACTATGATTTTGCGCAGTTATAATGATCTAACAGATAAATCGTTTATTTATAGGTATCAAATATGCAGTATTATCGCATACACCATGTTAATTTGACTGTCAAATTTTCATACAGGCCTGTATTAAGATTTATATAGATCATTTCGCAATATAAAAAGGCATCTCCCTGAATTTTTTGGTGATCATAATCATGATCAAACGCTCAAATTTCCACATTTTAAGAATAGCATAAATAAAAGGAAAGACACAGCAACTCAGCGAAGTATACGCGCATCTAATACATCGACTGAAAAGTAAACGAAAAAAAGAGATTGACGTTAGAATAGTGACGTCAATATAGAAAAAATGTCAACAAACCGCTTGATTCCCCGCGCATTACATAAGCCGCGCGGAATCGAAAAGCGAACGAATTCGGGACCAATAAGATAAAAGAGCAATACCGCAATTTCCTCTTCCCCCGCCACGCCGTCAGGCGGGGACGAGACATATCCCGTAATATCCGCATGTATATACCGGCCATCGACTACAGTTTCTGTAAGATTTTTATTGACTATTCGTTGTTGTTAAATATCAAATGAGATCTCATGTACATAATATTAATATAATTAAACAGTTTCTTGATGAGGGTAGCATTGACTACCGAAACGTCGGAGGAAGAAAATAGAAAAACTATCGCAGTTTTTACTCCTTTCTCAAACACAACTTGCCTCGAGAAGCCCGAGAGCAAACATTCTTTTCTTCCACATTTTAAGGTTTATATGACAAATAAGTAAGTTATAACGCACACAAACACACACACGCACGCAAACACACTAAGCCAGGGAAAAAAATCCCAAAAATAAAGATGTGGAGATCCGGTGTCGGAGGGCCACTTGTGCAGAGCTCGCTCTGCCTACGCCAATTAAAAACACACACACACACACAGATATACATGACTCTAAAATTAGTTTTAGTAAAAAGTTTTTAGTAAAAAGTATCTATGTTTTTTGTTAAAACTGCTCCCCTAAGGCTTTAGAAATAATTGAAAATAGGCGAAACATTTAAAAATTACTTAAGATTTCAACTTTAGCACCTGTAACTCGCAAAATTATTGAAAAGAGAATTAGAAGCATTATGTAGAAAATATATTAAACGTTTAAACACAAAAAATTTGTATGATTGATTTCACAGAGAACCACTTCCATATGTAAAGATTAGTATTTTTAGATGATTTTCTAATTTGTTGCAAAGGTAAAATCAAAATAAAACCAAGAAAAGCTAGTCTAATGAGGAAACCGATGCCAATTCTTTGGTACATAGCTTTCTCCGACAAATTGCTTCTTCCTACAGGAAGCTTTGTATTAGTAAAATGTTCACTTTCGCTAAAACTTTGTAGAAACGCATTTGGAGGTATTTAGAGTTGGGATCATGCATTTTTAGAAAATGTCCGTGCGGATGGATGTGTGTGTGCGTGTATGTACGTATACCGTTATCATTCTGGAACCACGCGACCGATCGTATACTAATATTTTAAAGAATATAAGGTGTGGCAGTGCGTGCAGTCATTTTTTATGCTTTCCACGGGACTATAGTGCGCTTTGACTTTGATAATTATTATGATTTTTTTTTCTGAAATTCTAAGTCACTTATATACTCTGATAAATGACATGTTATTCCAAAGTTGAAAGCGGCTTTCGTTGTCAAGTGCGAGTGGCGTATTACACGGTGTAATTTTCTAACCTGCATTGCAGTGCGTCTAAATGTATAGCTAACCATCAATACATAATTAAGAAAAATAAATTTATCTTTTTCAGTGATGCTAAATAGTTTACATTCCCTGATGATGATAATGTTATTTTGAAGTACCAGACGATTTTACTTCCTCCTAGAGAAAGCTTTGTAATAGTAAAATTTTCAGTTTCGCTAAAACTTTGTAGTAACGCATTTGGAGGTATTTAGAGTTGGGATCATGCATTTTTAGAAAATGTCCGTGCGGATGGATGTGTGTGTGCGCGTGTATGGGTATACCGTTATGATTCTGGAACCACGCAACTGATCGTAATAAAATTTTACATGCATATATGTTTTCTGATTCTGAATTCAGGAAAAAATTGTTTAATGATTCTGACCATTTTATGGACTATTATAGCCATGTTTCGATTTTTGAAAAAATATTTTTGCTTTTTTTTGATGATATGATTTATACAATATATTCAACAATAGTGTATCTAAAAAAGCATAAAATTTCCTACTTTTTCCACAAGATTTTCCGGATTGGCCGTTCCTTTCAATTTTTATGATAACAAAGGTAATTTAAAAAAAAAGTAATGTCTTCAAAACTAAATTGTCAAACGTTTTGAAGAAGTTTATAACAATAAAAAACAATAATATCTATTTGCTGTTAAAATTTTAAGCCATTTTAATGACTAATTTTTTAGCTAAAAATCGAAAACTAAAAAAAATGGGTTTTCTATGTCGTACGATTACGGGAGTAAAAAGGCTAAGGGGTCCAGCCTGGGTTAAATCCTACAAAAAACAACAAAATATTTGTCCTATGAAATTTCTTTCATTTTATGTAAATTAAAAAACAAAAAATGTCTACTGTAAATATTTATACTATACACAAGTAGTATATGTGCAAGGATAGGGACAAGATGGCGGCCAAAGAGGGGAGGTGAGAGCCTCAGTCGGCGTACAACGGTGGGGACAAAGATGGCCGCCGTTGTAAGGGCCAGTTGACGCTCGTACAAGGTTAGGTCCAAGATGGCGTATCTAACACGTAAGCATACATATGTGTACATGCACGTACGTATGCATACATATGTGTACACGCCCGTATGTATGCATATGTGTACACACATCTCCACATTCAGGCATATGTGTGCGCGCGTGTGTGTGCACGCGAGCGCCTGCTCGAGAGCGTCTATACACGCTCATATGAATATAATAATAATAATAATAATAATAATAATAATAATAATATCGTAAAACTAAATAAATAATAGGGGCAGGGTATATGTTTAGTTTCTGTAAATAAGGAAAAACAGGTATGTATTTTATGTATATATATATATATATATATATATATTTAAATCATGTGCTGTATTTTCAATATTTATGAAATAATAATTCACAATAATAATATTCACTTAGGTGCCGTAATTTTTTCAATTACAGTTTGTGATATTATATTACAATGCAGTGTTAGCAGTTCACTAAAAATTACGTCAAAATAATTTTTATTAAAATTATCGTCAAAGTTAGTTGATATTGTATTTTTAATTTCAGTATTTTTCGAGCGTAAATACTGTTTGACATAGGATTTAGTTTGAGGGAGTCCAGTATTTTCAATAAATTTTTTGTAAACATTATCAATAATATCGTTACTGCACTGTGACACTGCAGAGACTATTTTTATACATGCCTCAATCGTATAGTCGATACACTCAAGCATATTAACAATGCTCTCAAAAGTCGTCTTCTGTAGAACAATTGCAGGAGAGTACTTTTTTCTTATTGCTCACTTCATATTCTACACGTTTGTTAGTGATTATTGATGTGTAGCTAGTGGTGGTCTTCTCCTAGATTTTATCCAGTAATATAGCTTTGGTCCCATATGAAGTTGTAAAGCTCAGTGTAATTCCGTTGAACGAGATCTTGTCAAAAGCTGCTGGATTATTCTGTACTTCGTCACTAAAATAACTATTAATTTTAGCAAAATGTAGTTTGAACGTAGTCCATGTGTCGGTTGTGAAATTTATACCAAAAAATGTTTGATTAATTATTTTTACAATACAAGTAAAATCGTTATTGCTTTAAGACCAACGATAATTTTTTTAATACACGATGTGTTTAATGGATAAACTCTTGAATATAGTAAATATTGCAGAGCATCTTCTCGTGAATTATAAGATGCTATTGCGATGCGCTTTGTATCTCTTGACAAACGAGTGTTGTTCATGTTTTAAACAAAACTTGTAATACTACTGTGAAAACTGATGTGAAAACGTACGTCTGTTACTGAATGCCGTAGCAACTTGAATACTCAAAGACTGTCACAGCCATCCTTTAAATACGTTTGCGTTAAAGGGTAGTTACGTGTTTATACAAGAGCGGGAAAGAGAAAAAAGCGTGTATGAATAATAACTCTAATGACTAGAGTATGGTGAAATTTGTGTTTAAATATAATTACCTAGATAGTACGCTATGCTGTCGCCCCACTACGGCTGATAGTATCGGACAACGACGATTCACTGAGGCATTTAAAATGTCTCATAAACTCAGTCGTTCAAACGCAGCCTCAGTAATGACGATGCATCGTTATCGTTCTTTTAGTTAGGAATCGGTTGTCTAAATGACTTTATTATTATTAGATCATCAGTTGCAATACCATGCATGGGTAGTCTGTGTCCATCCTAAGTACGTCATTAACGACTCATACACAGCACGACGTTGTAGACCATTAAACTCCCTAAACGGTCACTTCGATAGGTCATTAAGGGTCTCGGGTCGGTTCAGCGCTCTCCAGCCCCGCCAAACGTACGTCTGAATTTCCAAAGATTCATTTTGTAGCCCGAAAAGTATCCTTCAAAATTATTTTATTACAGGTGCATTAAAGTGGCTGCATATAAAAAAATAATTTTCGTGGATATACGTATGGCTAAGGATGGTCCGCTGTTATTAAAGAACGGTATCGTCAGGAAGTTCAGAGTGGGAAAACTATCGGTATATAAGGCCCTAAGGAGTAGTTTAGTTTACTATTCTAAACTTACTGTCTACAAGTGTGGATTGTGCACAGTGTCTAGTGTGTTGTGCAGCTATCTGAGCCGCAGAGAACTTCTTCAGTGTACAAAATGGATTTCAAGACGGAGTCTTTGTTCAAAATCTTCAAGGATGCCCTGGACGTGGCATTCCTCCACGCTAGAGGTGACAGCGGGCGTATTCAAGAAATACGCAGGATTCGGGATGAACTTCACGGTGTGTATCGGTGTCTTACATAGACACAGGGTGTTTAAAGAGGATTTAGACTCTTTAGAAACCGTGTCTATAGTGCTTAGAGCACGAGGAACCGAAAACGCACCTGAAGTAAGAGCCTTGATGGGTCATTTACTTCGACTGAGAGAGGGTAAATCTTTATTATTAAAATTCGTAATGTATTAGTTCAAACCGCGGCTTTAATATTATTACTTATTTTAGGTCTACAACGCGAGAATGATGCTCTCGACGCTCTGAATGCAGAGCTACCTGGAGACGTGTCATTCGGTTTAAATGACGAGGACCATCGGGACGCCGAATTGATGGTTTTGGAAGAGTTTGACGACGCAAGTTCTAATCATCATCGTCAAAATCAAGAAGAACGTGTGAATAGCATAGGTGATTATAGTGACTCTAGTGAGGGCGGCTCAATTCTAGGCAGTGGCTGGACCAGTGATTTGAGTGGCTGCTTCAATGAGTACGAAAAAATACGCACAGTGGAGAACCTAGATGAAGAGTCTATGGAGATTCCGGACGCGCTATTGGAAGAAGCAGCCATAGCAGCTGAGGAAAACTTTTCACTAACTGAAAGAACCGCAGCAGATCACCCTGAGGTAGCCTCAGCGGAGCTCCAGGAGGCCGCAGCAGCGGAATCTAATGAAGTCGCAGCAGCTGAGGTTCAAGAGGTAGCAGCAGAGCTTCAAGAGGCCGCAGCAGCGGGGGTTTCCGCACCAACAGCTGCAGACCTACCAGGAGCACCCGAACCCGCCACCCCAGAAAATAGTGAGTACTTTGCTGTAGTTTCGGATAGTATAGATTACTATCCTAGATTTAAGACTAATGCTAGGAAAGTTAATTTAAAAATAAATGAAGATGTTTTAGTTAGCGATAGACCGGATGATTTACAGAGATGTATGCGGAATTTACTTAGTTATATAACTGAAAATTGTGCGCCGACCGATTACGTAGGAATCACAATATCTAGTAATTTTCTGCCAAACAGACCGTTACATAATTTTAGATTGTTGACCGACTAACAATTCAACGATCTCTGGAGGATGATAGATCTTATCACACAGAGTTCGCGTGAATTGAAAGTCGATGACACGTTATGTATTAGAATAATTAGCATCACACCGCCTACGGGTAGAGGGTCCCTAACAAATTATGATATTATAAAATCAAAATCCGTAGATAGCATAGTTAATAAAGACGCTAAATGTCTACCGCGCGCGTTAGTCGTAGCCTTAGCGCACTTTGCAAAACAGGAGCAGGATTCGCCTATCGTGAAGAACGAGTGGAAACGGATACGAAAAAGTAAATTGAAATTTCAGCTGGAAAAAGCTGAAGAGTTGTGTAGAAACGCAGGTGTTGATATTAATGAAACACTTGGTTGTGGGTTGCCCGAAATAAAAAAACTTCAGGATTTTTTAAAATTAGATGAGACTATAATTAACATATACACGTTAGAGCAATTAGGTACTGGTGACTCAATATTTTTTGATGGCTATAAATACGTAAAATCTGAAAATATAACTCCAAAACGTTTTTTAAACATACTATATAAGCAAATAGATAATGAGGTAGGTCACTTTGACGTTATCACCAGCTTAACTGGTTTAACAGCTTGTAGATATTACTGTCCCTTTTGTAACAAAAAACTAAATCGTAAATCAACGCACAAATGCGCGTATACATGTGACCGGTGTATGACTACACCTATGTGCCCGAAAAATACCGAAATAATAAAATGTCGCGATTGTTCACTTAATTTTTACGGTGAAGCGTGTTACAATAGACATTTAAAAATAAACTCATTTAATAAAAATATCAGCATCTGCGCTGCTGTGAAAAGGTGCAACACTTGTAGTAATATCATATCCGTTGAACAGAACGCTCATGAATGCGGCAAATCATACTGCCCCACTTGCACATGCGTAAGACCGTATAATCGTTTGTGTTATGTACCGATTGTCGGAAATAAAATTTAAAAAAATGTTGAGAATACGGTAGATAGCAAAGCCATAGAAAACCCAGCGCATGCTTTTCTTTTTTATGACTTTGATACTACCCAAGAGGAAGAGTTCGAAGGTCTCAGTAAAACTTCTTTTAAACATAATGTAAATTTAGGTGTAGCGCAGTTATGCTGCGAAAAATGTATTGATTCAAATATGAATCAAGAATGCGAGTTTTGTGGCGGTGGTGTAACTGTTGCGTTCAAAGGCACCAACACCGTAAAACTATTTATTGAATATATAATAAATGCAGAAGCGTCAAAACCAAAAAATATAAAACAAATTATGTGTATAGCACACAATAGTAAGAGCTTTGTATCATTCTTATGACTATAGGTGAAGGGTTCAAATTTGTTGACAGCTTAAATCATTTTCATATGAAATTATGTGACTTACCAAAAGCTTTTGGTTTTTCCGATGATCTGATTAAAGGTACGTTTGCGCATTTATTTAATAAAAAGGAATATTATAACTACGAAGGTACTATACCTGATGAGAAGTTTTTCTCTCCAGACTCCATGAGTGTTCACGAGAGAGTAAAACCGATGTTGACATTCTTAGAAAAGCTTGTTCAGCGTTTAGAAAAAGTTTTGTAGAAGTAGGTGGTACATGTCCGTTTGTTGAAGCATCGACAATTACTAGTGCTTGCTTGAAAGTTTTTCGTAAGAACTTTCTCAAACGTGACGAAATAGGCATAATACCGCCTGGTGGTTACAGGAAGAAAAAAGAATCTTTAGAATGGTTGCTTTTCAAAGAGAAGGAGACAGGATTCGACATTCAACACGCTGGTAAAGGAGCTGAGGTTAGGCTCACCGAAAACATTTTGGTTGACGGTTACTATGAATCGGTCACCGGTGATCGATACGTTTTTCAATATCATGGGTGTTTTTATCATGGTTGTACTTCATGTTATAAGGGTACTGAACGCTTAAAATCTGTACATGGTACGAATTTCGAAGAAAAATATACGCGAACTTTAAATACGTCGGCTCGAATAGTAAAGGCTGGGTATATACCCATTAACGCCAAAAGTGACCATCTTTTGACAATACTTTCAGTCGTGTACAGCATCTACTTCAAATTGTTCAAATAATAGTTGAGTAGTCATTTCTAACGTAAAATTTCATGTACTTTCTGAATCCGGCATCAAAATTGTCGAAACAATTGTTATTAAAAAGATATAAACAATTTAAAAAAAAAACATGAATTTTCGAGATAAAAAATTCGTTTAACCAAAATTTTTGAACGTAAAGAGGGCTCACTCGTGTGTCTAACGCATGTAGATTTGGTCAATGACATGTTAACTTTATTGTAAAATAGTTGCATACCCAAATTAAACATGGCGGCCATCGAAACAACCCCTTTTCCACCAAAATTTTCCAAAAAGGTGATTTTTTTCTCGGTTAGGATCGACTTAACGAAAAAAAGTTATGGAATCAAAAGTGCTTAGAATTGAATAAGAAACACGTGTGAATTTTTTCAGAATTTTTTTAGCGATTTTTATATTTTTGGATATCGCCATTTTTTGAAAAATCCAAAAGTCGCTCAAAAAATTCACACGTGTTCTTTGATCAATTCTAAGCACTTTTTGTTTCATAACTTATTTTTGTAAAGTTAGTCTTCATTGAATTAAAAATTGGTGAACGTTTTTGGCTGATGCTAACGTTGACCGGGTATGTCCACAATTAAAATTTTTTTCTGTAACAAAGAACTTAGTTCTTTGTTTATTATTCAACTGTTAATTTATGCAATACTACAAGAAATTCATTAAAAATTATATGTCCTACTTCTGATTACATTTGTAATATTTTAAATTTTATACTCGTGATTCATCACAAGTATAAACTGAAATACACAATTACGTTTTTTGGTATACATAAATCGGCTTACGATTTCAAAATGTCGAGAAATCAAGAAAGTCGATTTGAAATTATTGAAAAAGAAAATTCTGATGAATATGTATTCATTCCTGGTGAGGATTCAGGGGAATCTGATAATGATGGATCAAATGATGAAGATGAACTTGATGAAAGTGTAAATAACTTGTCTATTCCATCCCCTTGTGTTTCTTACAGTAAAGTATTTGATGAATATGATAATACTCAAAAGAAATTGGAAAAAGATCATGAGTATGTTTGGAAAAAAGGAGAAAAGGTGTACAATTATTCTCTTAAGAATGAGATTTACTTTTCCGAAATAGACAAGAAAACAATTTTAAGTAGTTCTCCAGTGGAGATTTTTGAGTTCTTTTTTTCTCTAGAATTAAAAAACTATCTTATAGACGCTACAAAAGAGAATGGAAATGAGTTGTCTCTAGTAGATTTGAATACTTTTGTAGGTATTATCATTTTCTCAACCTATAATAAGAGACCATCTCAACGAGACTATTGGTCAACTGATCCATTTTTAAAAAGTGATGTAGTTAGCAACTCCATGAGTAGAAATCGATTTGAGCAAATGAAACATTTTTTGAAATGTTCGCAGTTGAAGGACAAAAATGTTCGGCTATTTTTGCACAGCATTTTCTATCGATGAAATGATGGTAAAGTATTTTGGTAGATGTACTCTGAAACAATTTATTAGAGGAAAACCAACTCGATTTGGTATCAAGCTTTGGGCTCTATGTAGCGCTTTTGGTTACCTCTTTCATTTTGACATCTACTGCGGAAAACATGAAACAAATGATATTTTAGCAAATTGTGCTTTAGGCAGTAGAGTAGTTATTCGAATGCTGGAAAATATGTTGAAATCATTATCTCCCCGTAAATTGGGACTGAATCATGTTTATTTCGATAATCTTTTTAGTAGTCCAGATTTACTGGTTCATCTAAAGAAAATTGGTATTCAAGCTACAGGGACAGTTAGAGAAAATCGGGTGAATGTAAAAAATGCCTTGGTCAAAAAAGCTCCTAAAGGGACTTTTGCTGTACAACATGAGGAGACTAGTGGTCTAAATTTTATTACTGTACCAGATTCTAAGCCTGTTTCAATTCTGTCCACTGCAGCAGGTATCCAGCCCCATGGTACTGTAAAAAGATACAGTAAAACTGATAAACAGAAAATAGAAATAACATTTCCGAATGCTTTTAAAATGTATAACCAATTTATGGGCGGAGTTGACATCCACGATCAATACTGTAATAACATTTTACCAAATGTCCGATCCAAAAAATGGACGTGGTGTATTTTGATGCGAATAAATCAAGCATCTATTACTAACGCACTCATTCTGAGAAATACTGTTCGACATAATGAAAAATGTGGAATAAAAGAATTTGCCATAGAAATAAGCAAGCATTACTTGCAAAGGGCTTTATTGATAAAGCATGGGCTTGCAAAAGGAACTAAACGATCATATTGCTCGGAATGTAAAGTAAGAAGTTCTAAATGTTGTGAAAAATGCAATGAAAAATATTATTGTGAGCCATGTTTTAAAAAAAAGCACTAGTAGTAGTTATCATCTTTGAGTGTTACTTCTTTTACTCCAAATCAAAAATCTAAATAAGAAATAAATAAAAAAATAAACAAAAAAACAACATAAAAAAACATAAAAATCAAAAAAAAAAATCGAGGGTTTTCAATGAACGTTCACCTCCACGTGCTGAAACCCGGGCAACGTTACATTCAGCAGCGGCTAAGAACGTTCACCAATTTTTAATTCAATAAAGACTAACTTTACAAAAATAAGTTATGAAACAAAAAGTGCTTAGAATTGATCAAAGAACACGTGTGAATTTTTTCAGAATTTTTTGCTCTCAAAAAATTCTGAAAAAATTCACACGTGTTTCTTATTCAATTCTAAGCACTTTTGATTCCATAACTTTTTTTCGTTAAGTTGATCCTAACCGAGAAAAAAAAATCATCTTTTTGGAAAATTTTGGTGGAAAAGGGGTTGTTTCGATGGTCGGACACTTTGAATCCTCGCGATGCCTTTTATGATGGTCGAATGGATAATACCGTAAATTTGGCAGAAGTAAAGGAAGGTGAAACGATCGATTATGTCGATATATGTTCGCTTTACCCTTACATTTGTAAAACAGGTAAATTTCCTATAGGACACCCTGACATTTTTGTTGGGGACGAGTGTAGGCAATTAACTGGGGATAATAACTGTTTAAGTACGGTCGAGGGGTTAGTAAAATGTCGAATTCTTCTTCCACGTGATTTATTTCTTCCTGTACTACCTGTGCGAATGCACAAACGTCTAATGTTTCCGCTTTGTAGTACATGCTGCGAGAATTTAGAGCAGGAGGATTGTAACCACGAGTGTTTAGAAGATAGAGAGCTTACAGGCACTTGGGTATCGGAGGAGTTGAAAAAAGTCGTTAGTTTAGGTTATAAAATTATATTCTCATAATAAAATTATATATGAAATATGGCAGTACAAAGTTAAACAGTATAATCCAGAGAAGAATGAATCGGACCTGTTTGTTGATTATATAAATACTTTTTTAAAATTAAAACAGCAAGCTTCTGGATACCCCAGTGACTGTAACGACGCGCAATCACGTGAGAACTATATTTCAGAATATGAGCGAAAAGAGGGTATAAAATTAGATAAAGAAAAAATAGCTAAAAATCCTGGCTTAAGATTTTTAGCTAAACTTTGTTTAAATTCATTTTGGGGTAAGTTTGGCCAGTGAGAAAATATGGGCGTTACAGAAATTATAAATGATCAGGTTAAGCTTATGGAAATTTTACAGTCATCTGATAGAACCTTGAAAAATGTATTACATGTCAATCAGGAAACTTTTTATATCAACTGGGCTTACACAGACGATAATTATAAACCATCATATGTAACAAACGTTAGTATAGCCGCTTATACTACGGCTCAGGCTAGGTTAAAACTATACTCTTATTTAGAAAAACTTGGTAGGAGAGTGCTGTATTATGACACTGACTCCTGTATATACTTAAATAAAAATACCCCTGGAGAGTACAAGGTACCTACAGGATGTTTCTTAGGTGATATGACTGATGAGCTTGAAAGTTATGGTGTGAAAAGTTATATCGAGTCATTCGTTACAGCAGGACCCAAATTTTATTCATATAAAGTTAAAAAAAACCGATGGTTCCACGCATGAGGTGTGTAAAGTTAAGGGTATTAGTTTAAATTAATCAACAAATAGTAAAATTAACCATGAAAAAATAAAATCTTTAGTTTTAAATAAGGATGATAGAATTGTGCATAATTTTACTTCAATCAGGCGTACGGCGATGCATGATGTCGTTACATGTAACGAGTCAAAAACATGTAAATTAAACAGCATGAAAAGATGCTCAAATAGCGTTAATTCATCAAGTCCTTATGGATTTAAAAAAAGACGTATAAATAATTAAGTTTAATAAACTTTTTATTGTAAATAAAATTTAAGAAATATTTATAAAATGTATATATTGTAAATATTTTGCTTAGAAATATAAATCAACTAAAATTGTAATAAAATTCGAAATATACGGAAACCATTTTAAAGAATGTAAAAATTAATTTTTATTCGTTATATACATAATGTTAATTTAAAAAAAATTTTTTGTTTTAGCTTTAAATTCAGAGAGCACTGCTACTTGTAACGTACCGACGTGTCATTATTTCCCTACATTCAAGCAGAGTTTGGAGGGTATAGCCTAGAGACAGGCTATAGGTTATTTACTTAGGTTAAAGTTGGAGAAAAATAATTATTATAAAAAATATTTAGATGAATTAAGTGTATTTGCGAAGGTCTGCAATGTAAAGTTTAGTGCCCAAGTCTAATATCAAAGCAAGTGTGAGTGGTGTATGATATGTAATAGTAAATTTTGCGATGCTGATGATTGTCTTCGAAGAGTTACAATAGTAGACTATGAATATTTTTGTACTTACTCAAACAACGCCAAAGTCACCGATTTATTACGATGGATCATTTACTGTGATGTACTATCTATTCAATTTACTATAGATAACAAATATGATATTGGAGTATGTACAGATAACCATAGATGTCCTATACACGTTAATAGTGATAAGTATTTTTGTAATCATCGAAAAGGAGACCCAAAACTTAGTTTAGATTATTATTTTTAATGTTTAATAAAATTGAATAAAGTTTAAAGAGTTAGAACTTTATTTTTGTCTTAATGTGTTTGTTTTATTCTTATTTCCAGTACCTAAAAAAATTAACCTGGAAGAAAAATTCTGCATAAACTGTAGCGTATCTAACTGTCGCTTCTTTCCTGAGTATAAACAATCATTGGAAGGGCTGGCATGGCATCGTATGTACATACACTTTTACTAATGAAAAAAGAGAATAAGGAAAAATACGTTGATATGTTAAAAAACTTGAAATACTTTTCACAATTTACTAAAATTTTGTTTTCATTTCAATGTCGGTACATAATACACAACTGTAGTTTCATGGTGGACGATGAAATTCTTGATAAACGTTATTGTATTTTTTCATTCAAAAATAGACATATTAGTCATTTATTAATAATGATCGAGATATATGATGTAACGTCAATCGACTTTATGGTTTCCAACGTTGAAAAAATATATGGTTTTACAGATAATCCCTACTGTCCAATACACGTAAAAAAAAAATTAAGATATATGTATAGAACTTGTGGTGATTTATCATATGAAAAAATAATAATGCCTTTTTCGAAGAAACATCGTTATTAAAATGTAATATTTTGTGTATTTGCTAAATTTAATAAATAATAATTTTAAATAATTCTAATGTGTAAATTATTTCTAAATTCAATAGCTTACCTTATGAATTACATTATTAATATTACATACGCTAACAAGCTTATAAAGTGAAAGAAGCTAAACGATAGCGGTCATTGCTAGAGTAGCGGCCGCGGAGTGAACTTGTATATTAGCTAAATAATAGCTTGTCGTGTACCCGGAGCGCGCGCGTGACCTGCTCGACAAATAAGCTTTTTCTGAAAAATAAAAAATGAGTCTACCATGGAAACACCCTTGGACCTCTATGATATGTGGCCCAACAGGCTGCGGAAAGACGCACTTTGTTAAACGATTTTTTCGGAATATAGATGTCATGTCAGACACACCTTTTGCCCGTAAAATGCTTTACTATTCAGAATGGCAAGACGGTTACTTAGAATACGGTAAGGACGTCGAATTTCATGAAGGCCTTCCACAGGATGAGGATTTTGTGTTCGGATTCTAGACCGAAATTAATAGTTATTTATGACCTTATGCGCGAATCTTCCAACAATACGATTTGTGATCTTTTTACAAAAGGTTCTCATCATCGAAATTTATCATGTATTTTAATCTCACAGAATTTATTTCATCAAGGACCGAAACAAAGAGATATTTCGTTAAATGCTAACTATATTGTTATTTTTAAAAATCCACGAGATCGTACTCAAATCCAGCATATGGCTCGTCCAGTTTATCCTGAAAATTCGAAATTTTTACAAGAAGCTTATTTCGATGCCACGTTGGTTCCTCACGGTTATTTGCTATTAGATTTAAAACAAAGTACTCCTGAATCATGTAGAGTGCGCACATGCATTTTTCCTGATGACAAGCATCAATATGTCTATATTCCACGTAATATAAAAAGAAACGTAGGTTAGACTGATTTACCAGTCCTGCGTATATAATGGCACCGTCAACATCTAGAACGTCACTCGATGCTAAAACAGCGAGGATATTACATGCTCTGTATCACTTAAACAAGAAGCAGCGAAAAGCTGTACTTGAAAAAAGCAAACCGGAATCTAATAAAA
Source organism: Nasonia oneida (assembly GCA_037356405.1). Lineage (NCBI taxonomy): Eukaryota > Metazoa > Arthropoda > Insecta > Hymenoptera > Pteromalidae > Nasonia > Nasonia oneida. The sequence goes on along the minus strand of JAZHPH010000315.1, from coordinate 49,163 downwards.
GGTATCTGCGAATGTGCTTTAAACACATTGAAAGGTAACGTACCTTTAAACTCAGTACAAAAAGTCAAACTCAAAAAACATAAATCAATCTTACGTCGTTACTAGCACCTGTTATGGGTACAATTATTTCGGCATTAATACCAAGTAGGCAGTAAAAATGCAACACGCCCAACACGGATCCAAGACTCGTTTATCGAACACCCGCTGATTGTACAGGAGCTAGTGGGTCTTCAACGAGTATACGTGTTGAACCATCTAGTACTCTGGATTATTATTATTCAAAACAACAGAAGAAAAATATTAAATATACAAGACCTCCAACACCTGGTCGCACATTAGAAGAACCAATATACGTCGAGGTTTCGAACAGTGGCTATTATACAAACTCAGTACCGTCGCCTAAAACAAACACTACGTATATACAAGATGAACACGAGTCAAATACGGGATGCTCTACGCTTATTAAGAATACCTTCAGCGGGTGTATTCCCTGCCGACAGGATTCCTCGGACATTGACGAGACCGACGGGATGCATATTTAATACAGATATACACACACAGCCTGGATCTCATTGGGTCGCTTTATACATTGACAGACGGGGCCACGGAGTCTTTTTTGACAGCTATGGAGTACCGCCTGTTTTTCCACACCATATAAGAGCAGTGCAGCGTAATACTATTTTTTATGAGCGGAATACTCTACAATTACAAAGTCTAAACTCTAAAGTGTGTGGTCAGTTTTGTCTGATGTTTTTAGACTATATGAAACGTGGTTATTCATTAGAGAGATTTTGTAAATTATTCACTACTTATTATAGGAGAAATGATAAAATTATAGAACGTTTTTATAACCGTCTTCGTGGTTTCACAGTCAAATTTAAAAATAGTAGTAAATATAAATATCACGTAGGTAGTGGTCATAAACGTCATTCGAAATATTGTATTCAATCATGTAAACCTAAAATATTATAAACAATTTGTATGTAACATTCCAATTATCACTATTATAACTATTATTAAAAATAAATATAAAATTTTATACTACTTGTCTGAATAAATTAATGTAAAAGACATTTGCAATTGTTTAAACATTATTTATTATTACATTTTCCTTATTTAACGAAACTGAACATATATCCTGCACCTATTATTTATTTAGTTTTACGTAATTATTATTGATATTTATTATTATTATAATAATTATTATTATTGTTATATTCATATGAGCGTGTATAGACGCTCTCGAGCTGGCGCACGCGTGCACGCACACACACACACGCACGCACGCGCGCACACATATGCCTAAATATTTTGTATTTTTTTGCAGGATTTAACCCAGGCTGGACCCCTTAATGAAGTTTAAATTTTGGGAAATTATCGATCTTTTGATCACCTCAACTAGGTTCTTTTTGCAGCTCATAAAACCGTTTAGTATAATGATATTAGGATTCAAATTCTTTGTCTCTCACTCTGTATACCCTGTATAACTGAAAATTATTATTTTTGTTAAACCTTATAACTCGCTAACTAGAGCTCAGAATGTTTTGAGAAAATTCATGATTTATGAGGTTATGATGGCCCAATGGTATGTAAAATATTAAGGTTTAAATTTTTTCATGAAAATTATATGATTTGATATTCTGACGGGTGCTCTTTCAGTAAAATAATTAACATTAAAAGTATTTTAAAAATCATTAATATACTGTATATTTGAACAATATTTTATCTATTTGAACTATACATTTTGTTGGAGAAAACTACGTGCCAAAGAATTGGCAGCGGTTTTATAGTTTAAAAAGATTAAATATTGTTAAAATATTCAGTAAATTAATGATTTTTAAAATACTTTCAATCTTAATTATTTTACTAAAGCAGCACCCATCACAATATCAAAAAAGGCTAATTTAAACCTCAATATTTTAAATACCATTGGGCCATCATAACCTCATAAATCATGAATTTTCTCAAAACATTCTGAACTCTAGTTAGCGAGTTATAAGGTTTAACAAAAATAGTAATTTTTAGGATATACAGGGTTTGAGACAAAGAATTTGAATCCTTATACCTTTTAAACTAATCGGTTTCATAAGCTGCAAAAAGAACTTAGCCGAAGTAGGTAAAAGATCTATATTTTCTCAAAATTTTAAGTTAATTTAAGTCTTTTTACTCCCGTAATCGTACGACATCGAAAAACCATTTTTTTTTTTGGTTTCTGATTTTTAGCTCAAAAACTAGTCGCCAAAATGGCTTCAAATTTTAACAGCAAATAGATATTATCGTTTTTTATTGTTATAAACTTCTTCAAAACGCTCGACAATTTAGTTTGAGATATATTAAATTTTTTTAAAATCACCTTTTTATTATGCTATTTTAGATACACTATTGTCGAATATATTGTATAAATAATATCATCAAAAAAAAAAGCAAAAATATTTTTTCAAAAATCGAAAAATGGCTATTAATATGTCCATGAAATGGTCAGACTCATTAAAAAATGTTCCTGAATTCAGAATCAGAAAACATATATGCATGTAAAATTTTATTAGGATTAGTTCCGTGGTTCCAGAATCATAACAGTATACGCACGCGTACACACACACAAAAACTCCGCTACGCCGGCCCCAAGCCCGGGACCCCGCCACACAAGAGGTGGGGAAGGAGCAGGGGGAGGAGTAGCAACCTCGTTAAAATAACCAAGACTCATCTGGCCCGGATGACGGCACCTTGTTAAAGGGCTCCTTCCTAGGATACAAGATAGGGCAAGAAACCCCAAATATAAATCAATCATGGACAGTGAGTTAATTAAAATACGCCCCAAGCGGGTCAAGCTTTACAGCCCACTCCCGACGCACTATGGGATATTTCGACTTTTCCTGTTTCAAAATCAAATAAGTCCGAATCCAGTCGGTCGATCAACATGAAATTTTTGGAAGATGATGTTCGAACTATCAGAAATCACAGAAAAATGGCCAGAAATGTTGATGTTTACTGTATGGTCCAGGATAACTCGTTAAAGTTGACGGTTTTCGCAAAAAAATCACAAAAGTCACTGTAGATCAATGGCATTTTTTTTTATTTAATGTTTGTAAACGATATTTTTATGTATTTTTTCCCGCTGAATTCAAATCTGCCCCTTAAAATTTTGTAGTTTTTTGTTTTTCATCCAGAAAATCGGGAAAAAACGTGTAGAATCGCCAAAATTTTGTCTTTTATGACTCCGTAGGATTTGTTCTCATTCTATACAGTTGTAAAACTCTGTCATTTTATGTTTTTTACAATTCTGATGGTAAATATATGTTTGATTATATAAACTGTATAATAAATACGTCATACGACCCACATTTACGCATGAGCGCGCGTTTTTTAGCGCAAAAAAGGAAACAACTCTTTATTTGCAGGGTTTTGGGATTGTATACATCGCGATTCTGATGTTCGTGCATATATATATATATATATATATGGGTGGTTCTCTGTGAAATCGAACGGTCAAAATAAATATCGGGATAACTCTGGGAATATGTTCCTTAGGTATCCATGCGTATCGCTAAATTTTTTCAGATTTTTTTCATCATTATTCTTCGAGTTACAGAGGGTCAAAGGAGGTGATCTAAGCATTTTTTGCATTTTTTACACATTTTAATTAATTCATAACTTCCCAGGGAAACATTTTTCACTATAGATATACCGATAGTTTTTTTTTTTTTTTTTTTGTAAAATTATCTCACTTTTTCAATAAAAATACTTTTAAATGCATAGATATATGTTATACCTGTCTTATAAGCCATTTAAACCTTAATATTAGTAAAAGCAAGATTTTGATCCGTACTAGGACTACCAAAAAATTCATGGAGATAGCTTTTTATAGTGCAAAAGTCCCAGCATAGATCCCAGAATGGGTCTTGATCATTTTATAACCTAAAAAAATCCATCTAATTTTTGATGTCTCAAAATAAACCCTCTACGGGACTGAAAAAATACAACTAAATTCTACGGAAAATTCTAAGAAAAAAAGTATTCTTATGATTTTTTGTTGTTTTTCTTTTAAATTCTTTTAAATTCATTTTGGATTTAAAAATTTCGAGGTTAAAATAAGGTGCAGTGGCCCCAAAAACCCCCATATCGATACTTTAAACTGATCAAAAATCATTTGTTGCGGTAAAATGGGTTTGGTGGAGGTATAATGTCCACCATTTTGATTCCGCCATTTTTGATTTTGGAATTCCGTCAGCATTGTCAATAATATGTCCTATCATGAGTTGTACATGCTTTTTGGTGGGATATTTCACAAATTAGAACATTTTTACTATTGTTTTTGTTGAACGTGCTATGAATACGTGGGTTTCAAGCTCCATATTTTATGCGCCACGTTGGATTTTTGAAAAGGCCAGAACTTTTTCAAAAGCCCTTGACCAGACGATCATTTTGAGACCCCAAACGTCTTGTTAGGTTAACCCAAATTTTGGGTGCACTGATGGTCCGGTTGACGTGAAACGTCCCATATATATATGCGTGCGTGTGTCCGTGCGCGCGCGCTCACACACATCCGTATGTAGTATTATGTACCTAAATGTTGTGTGTATATATATTTATATCTATGCATATATAATAGATATAGGGGAAGTGTGCCCAGTACGGATACCCTTAGCTATTTTGGGCATAACTTTTAAACAACGCGATGAATATTCGAATTCGAAATTTCTACGTGTTCTCTAGGCCAATTTCTACAAGGAAATCTACGAAATCTCGAAAACATGCTCCCAGTATGGATAATTTTAAGAATTTCGGCTGTACCTATTTACTTACCCTCCACAAAAATGAAAAATTTTCAAGTGAATTTGTTCCTTACATAGCCCTCTATGATTAGGAATTGTCCCGATTCGTTGTCCCGTGAATAGTTAATTCGCGACATCAATATTAAAAAGTGCAATTTTCAATCCTCGTAAAATAACTTTTCACACTTTTGAAATGCACATTTACTTATTTTCCTTATAACTTTTTCTGTGATTAATTTAAAATAACGGTACCGAAGTATGTTTATTAGACCACAAATACGTACGAAAAAACCGACCTAAAGTAGCTCTATCTGTTATTGGAAGCTGGAAACATCAAATTATCCATACTAGGCATTATGTATACTGGGCACTCCCCCCTAATATATTTAAAAAATGTGCACTTACGTAAATATTCATAGTTTATTTTCGTCTTCGGATAGCAATAAAATAGATAAAATATAAGATTAAGGTAAGAGATTAAGTAAATGTATTCGTAGAAATGTTACGAATAGTTTAATTACAAATATAATACAATAAATTGAAATATTATGCTATTATATATACTAAATATGTTGTGATTCAAATTCATCATTTGTGATCATTTCAGTCTCGTCCTTTTCAGAATCACTGCATTCGTCGTCAATTTCTACTTCATCAAATGTTGACTCAAGAAGACTAAAAAATTATATCAATTTTAAAATAAAGGAGGCAAGTAACGCATTTTTATTTCCAATACTCACTTTTTCTTTATGTAATTCTTAACTTCAGCTGAAATTTTATGTTTGCGCAAAACAGCTATTCTCTTTTTTATTCCGATGAGGGATATTAAAGGAACACTTATTTTAATCGCTCTGTTGTATAAATTTGTAATAAGATTTATTTGAGAATTTTGACGACAATGATTTTGTGTGTTTGACCTATAAGTACTTGTGCCATGATTCTAGCCCATCTTCTGCAAAGTATGCCATAGGAAGAGGGAAATTTCTAGCGATCTGATACCCGTGTACTAAAAGTTTGTGTGTAATTGGGTTCATTTTTGCCCACGGGTATAGCGTATAATATAATTTTTACGTATCCAAAGAAAATGTTTCCATTTTCTCTAAATTTAGTCGTTTTTTGCATTTAAATGCTGCGAGAACTATTACTATGTTTGTAACCAACTGTTTGTCAAGTTCTAGTGCTTCCGCACAAGTAGATGGTTCTCTGAAACATATGCGAGCCAAATTGCCTGTATTGGTTGTCCCTGTACCTTGGAGAAGTTGATCCGCTCTAATATGAAATTTTACATACAATTTTTCTTTGACAACATTTTCCTTGTCTTTGTATTTATCTAAAAAATAAAAATATTTTGTAGTAAATAACCTACTTAAATTAACAATTATTTATCTTACAAATTTATATTGCATTCTGTAATTAAATCAAGTACATGCTTGAGTTCGACTCTCTTTAGTATATTATAATTATTATTTTGTTTTGATATTTATTTATTAAAATTACTTAATGTAATTAATTTGTAATTAATAATTTCTATAATTTTTTTTTTATTTTAAAAGATACCATTCATTCTTACATATAATTATAAAAGCGTAAATAAAATCTAACATAGCTAACAAAATAAAATATTGTTATCAAAATACAGATTTAAAAAGTGCATAAAGACCATATTAAAACTGTATAGTAGAAAATTTAGACCATTTAAGTAATCATATATTGTTAAAAATAAGTAATAGTTCGCACCTTTATCTTTGTCAGTTCTCTCCCAGTGTTTGAAAGGTTTGCGGTAACTTATATTCATTAAGTGTTCAAAGGCTTTAATCTCATAATGTAGAATACCTAATCCATAATTTAATGAATTTTCCTTTGATGTTAATTTATTTTTTAAGTCATCAAATGCAGTCGTTGTGAGATTACAACATAGGCATCTTGACGAAGACGGATTATCAGTAATCGTATTCAAACATTTGCCGTCGAATAAAATAGGGAAAACTTCATATTGAAGACGTACTGATTTTCCTTTTGCCAAGGTAAAGGTATACGAAGAAAGAAACTTTATTTCTGTAAGTAATCGTGCGTACTCTATTTTGTATTTTCAGGGGTTTCTTTCTCATAACAAAGTCTCACAGGTCTAAAAAATCTTATACTCATGGGGGTTGGGTTTATCCAATTGCACTTACTATTTGTTGAGTGAAAAAGTTGAATCACTCCAATATAAGTAACAAAGAGTGATACTTGAGCGTTTTTATTTTCATACTCTACATTTTCGAACTTTTGCTGAGGTTTTTTATGACACGAAGAACTATCAAATCCTATTGATACACGCATCTGCAAGTTACGATATGTTTCATCAGGTCAGTCGTGTATTATTGCTTTGCACAATCGCTTACCAGTAATATTGAGTAGCTCTTGTAAACTAACGCAGACCTCGATATCATTTATTATTTTATATTTACGTGGATAACAGTTTTTCTTTTCTTTCATGACAATGGTATAACACGGATAAATATCGCAGCCTAATGCTTTTGTATCAGCAATTATTGCTTCATATTGCCGTCTTGTGTACTCGTTTGTAATTAAGAAAGCTAAGGCCGAACTGGGCGTATGCCTTTCTCGAGGATCATTTATTTCGTTTTGTTCATCCTGTCTGTTGTTACTTTTCAAGTTGATCATATTTTTGCGATAGATATTACTGTCTCATTATAGTTAGGATCACTGAGCAGATTATGAGCTCGTCTACACAAAGTTGATTCTGATGCATTTTTCAACATACTTCTTTTTCGATCACTGTTAATGCTAAGTCGACCGCCTTTATTGGCCTTCCTTTTATGTTAGAATTCCTATTATTTTTCCTTTTTCGTCCCATATTGTACCTCTGATTAATTGGAGTAAAATTCACAAAAAGCTCTAATTTCTAATTATATTATTATCATACGGGTTTCTATATTTTGATAACTGAACTTATTGTAACGAATATCTATAATACACAAACAAACAAAAATTATTATTTTAAAAGTACTATAATTTAAAGTAACTTTAAGATAACTATTCTTGTAAAACTAACAAATAAAAAGTAAAATTTTAACAAATAAATTTATGACAATATCACTCAAATATACAAAGACGGTTACTTAAGTTTCTTATAATATGTAGCATTCATTATATTGCAAATACAACAGTTACTTAAAAAATTATAATTATTGTGATAAATAAAATAGTTGAAATAATATTATAGAGAAATGTTACTCTTTTAAAAATTTTAAATACACTAATTTTTTTATGCTTTTATGAAAAAAATTATGGCTTTAAACGAGTTTTAAAATATTACCTTACACTTACCTTTATTTTATGTCATGATTACACGTGAAATGTACAATTAATTAAAAAAGTTAACACCACTTATGAAAATCGCGATGTAAGTAAATGTACGTATGAAATATCTTATTATCTCTTTGCTATGCACACATCAACTGTCAAAGTTATACTAATACTCATGACACGCTAAAATTACATTATGAACAACATTCTTTCAAAATAATAGGTAAAATTTCAAGAACTGTAGTTCTGACGAAGAGGAAAACAAGTCAGGAATCGGTACACAGTTCTAAACAAAGCAAAACAACGCAGTTTCTCGTGTTTATTATTTTGATGTATTAAAACTTTGTAAATTACAATTTACCTATTACATGTCGATTAAATTTTTTTTTAATAAATCTTATTGCCGATTTATATAAATTTCAAAATTTAAATAACACCTCATTTATGCAGATAAATGTGATTGAAAATTGCAGGGGTGGTTATAAAGTTTTGGACAAACTCATTTCTATGTATTGTTTCGCCTCACAGGAACCTAATTATAGATTAATTATTATATTATAGATTTTATTATTTATTTATTTAAAAAATAAATTTTTATATTCTTATATTATTAATAATACATACATAGCATAAATATTAATTCGTTTGCATATACCAAATTTATCAAAACATGACAATATTTGAGCAAACTTGAAAATACAACCGAATGACTAACATAATTATTTAAGGGGATATCTGCGACAAAAAATATGAGCCAAAACAATAATTAAATTTAAGAAAAGCAAGGTGTCATGCGTAATTGTAAGCTAGTTTAAAGTTTTGTAACCCCCCTGCAATTTTAAATCACGTTTATCTGCATTCATAACGTGTTATTTAGAGTTAGAGACGATCGAACGTTCAAAAGGACCTAAAATAAAGTTAGATTAGTGATTAGTGGGATAAAACACATAAAAATAAGCTTTTTATCTAATTTTTTGCTTACTTTTGCGAGTCTTATCCGAGTAAAACTTTTTTTTGGAGTATTTTTTGAGGTTATGAAAGAACCGGGACTACATAGGCCAAAAACAATGGTGGATTCGTGTTCAGCGGGCAAAAATACATAAGGATAAGCTTTTTTCTCATTTTTTCTCTGCTCCAGCAAGTATTAAATAAAGAGTTGTTTCCTTTTTTGCGCTAAAACGCGCGCGCTCATGCGTAAATGTGGGTCGTATGACGTATTTATTATACAGTTTATGTAATCAAACATATATTTACCATCAGCATTGTAAAAAACATAAAATAACAGAGTTTTATAACTGTATAGAATGAGAACAAATCCTACAGAGTCATAAAAGACAAAATTTTGGCGATTCTATACGTTTTTCCCGATTTTCTGGATCAAAAACAAAATCCTACAAAATTTTAAGCGGCAGATTTGAATTCAGCGGGAAAAAATACATAAAAATATCGTTTACTTGCAGCATACTGCGCATATCTATACTCTAAGGGCATACAATATTGTACTCTCTGCGCCTACAGCGCCCTCGACTTCCACTCGTGCTCGTCATCAATCTTGCTTAAAAAAGACAACTTCAGCCCCTAGTTCTGTAATGTACTATAACTTTTAAATGATTTTTATTTTATTAACATTTTATTACTAAAAATTAACGTCGATTTAAAAACTTATGAGTTTGTTACTCGTGTCAATTTTTTTTTTATATTAAATACATTATTGCTAAGCAGTAAATATTATAATAACGGAGTACGTATTTCCTACTAAAATAAATAGAAAGGTTTAATTTTATCGATAATATAAGATTGAAAATTTTGAAATTTATAGTCTTACCTGCTGTTTACCATCTTCTAGCACGCGCAATTTCTCCTTGTCTGCTAAAAGATCAAATACTTTTCCAGAATATATTTCAAAAAAACTAGCGGATATTACTAAATTCAATGGACGATACTTTGTCATTTTTAGGCACTTAAATACGTCTTTTGCTACCATAGCATAAATTCCTTTTTTACAATCTTGCGTTTTACCATTAAAATCGCCTCCCATCGTATGCGTTTTTCCACTTCCAGTTTGCCCGTATGCAAAACACGTTGCCATACCACCATCAAAAATAGTAGCTACAAGAGGTTTTGCCGTATACTTATATACGATTTCATTAGTACACGATTCATCAAAAGCATAGTCAAATCTAAATAATTGGTTTTCTAAATATTTTGTTAGATCAACTTTTGCCTTAGGTTCATGTACTACTATTTGATCTTTTCTAGGTACACTTATAACGTCAACTTCTTTTCGAACAATTTCTTTTTTATTTAATGGACGCTTTCGAACACAGACTGTTATTTGATGGTCTTCGACTGTATCTACTTCTCGCAAAGGTCGAAACTCGATGCTATTTTGATAGTCTCTGTAAAGGTAGTTGGAAGTGATATTTTATGTATTATTATTATTATATTATATCATTATTATTATTATTATCATTATTATCATTATTATCATTATCATCATCATCATCATAATTATTGCTGTTATTATTATTATTATTGATATAATTTTATGATTGTAAAAAAAAAGAAGCAAAACATCTCGAAAGAGAAGGGCAACAGAACAACTACGAATAAAGAACGGACGACCGTGGCCATGAAAGAGATCAAAGCGCGGATCAAACAAGACAACCAGAATGCGGATATCAAGGACATTCGCAGCACCGGAACCAGGGACGTTGTCATCGCACTGAGAGGCATCAATGAAGGCAAGAATTGACCTGCCGAAGGGCTGAAAAGCGCGGTAAGAACAGCGGCAAGCTTGTACATACTGGTTCCCAAAGCTAAGCTGGAGATCAGGAATACTATTGTTGCACAACGCAGGAAGGCGAGGTGGGCATTAAGGTGGCCAGGGAAAACCAGAAAGGAATCGACAACGTCAGGCTGACCGGCCTTTATTAAGATAGGCTCGGTCTACTGCAGGGTGCGACGCGCTTTGTCGTTTGGCGCTATAAGTGCCTGGGTTGCGGGACTCTAAACGCGAATGGCAGAGGCCCAGACCACAGTACAAATTGCTACTGGTCCAAGGTAAGATAGCGCAAAACCGCTGATTTCATAGCCGAAGCTAAGTGCTTCCTCTGTGCCAGGGCGGAAGCATCCAGAAACGTGATCTAACACAATGCTGGATCAGGTGATTGCAGGAATTTATGAGAAGCTATGAATGGAAATCGCGGGATTGAAAAAACTGATTAAAGTAAATTTCTGAAAAATAAAGATCAGATTGCCTAGATCAGCCTATAAAAAAATGCGGACATAGTACTTGTCAGCGGACAGTATCAGGGCAAAAAAGGAGCAAGCTAGTATAACGATTCTATTATCATCACTGCACAACCAGCGATCACCAGTTTATCGCGTTCGTGAAATCTCGTGGGTTGGGGCGACCCCCAGAAGTTATCACCGCAGGTGGAACGTCGACAAAATAGACACCGAGAAACTACCCTGGTAAAAATGTTGATGTGATTTCGTGATGTATTGAAATTACGTAATTCTTCGTGTAATTTTTATATATGATTTGGGACGTCAGTTTGTTATGAAATGATTTTGAACGTTTTATCAAGTAATGTTATGACTTATTAAAAAATTGATTCATGAAACTTTTTTACGTGATTTTAGTATGTCATTTAATCACATAAATGTTATCTATTTTTAGTTCTAAGCAATAATACTCTTAAATACTTTAAATTTGTTAAAATGAGTGGTCATATTGGTACTACTTTGCGGATAATAGTGCGGAAAATGAAGGCTAATGTCTCAAAAATTAATCGTTATTAAAACTTTAACTAAATTAAAGAATATAAAAAAATAATATTTATAAGTCATGAGCCCCTATTCTCCGCACTACTATCCGCATGGTAGCACCGAGTCTTATAGCGTGATCAACGTAAGAAAAATGTCAGTAAAATGTCCGTGACAAGTCGGTCACATGTCCGTCCAACGAAAAATAACAACACATGCATGTCGCATTTATATTTTGAATAATTTTTTAATAAAAATTTTATAGTGAATGTATCATTAAATTTTTTCAAAAATTGGATATATGATTATATGCAAAAAAAAATATGACAGACATTGTCCCACGATATGGTAAAAAAGGAATTTATTTATTAATAAAAATTAAAATTTGTGATGTTAATGTCTATATAAAAACTTTGCAATAAATTATATTAAAATTTTTTTAGTTTTTGTTTATTGTCACATGTTCAAAATCAACATGTCGGACGTTGCGCCACTATTTAGTGAATGTTTGCCTATTTATTTATTGTCGAACATGACATATTCTCTTATTTTGTATGTCCGTCATTTGAACCACAGGATTTTGCTGTCGGTCATATGTCCCTCATATGTCCGGCATATTTAATGACATATTCTCAAATCAAAAATGCATTTAAAACTAAAAATTGATATCATTAAATAACATACGAGAATCACTCAAAAATGTTACATAAAGTTGAAAAAATTGAAAGTTTCCATGATCGGCTACTATTTTTGGTCCATAATCTTAAACACTTTATCTATGTATTGTCGCGTAATGAGCATATACAATATTCAGTTATTAGTGGAGGTAGAAAGTCAAAGGAAAAGGAGAAAAAGGCAAGCAAAGAGGATAAAAGTGTCCCTGGCGTTACAAACCAGAATAGGTCTAGCAAGGATGGACCGAAGCATGCAAGACCTCCTAGACCGGATGCTATAATCATCAAAACTGCATTAATCCAATTGCTTAACGTGTGGGCTATGCCTTGACCTTCCCCACACGGCCCCCCATGGGGCGCAGGGCCGAGATACGCTCGGCCAACGCGATCAATAAATGCACGTTAACATTCGATGACCTACCGATGCCTGGTGACATTAAGTGGGAAGTCAACCGGCCGCTCGGATGGGCGGCGGGATCCAATCCAATCCCTCATGACTCTGCAGGTCAATACCCGAGTTGTGCACTACAACTCACACATCGAAAGATAAACTTTCTGCCCAGCATGCGGGCTAACCACCGCCACCACGAGTCCTTAAACTGTCGGGACAGGATTAGCTATCCTTCGGCTCCCCGACCCCGTGGTACTGATTTTATCCTCCCCAGTAAAGAGTTCACAAACGTTTCCACTGGGGTGTACTAAGCAAGCTACCACTTTTTAAACGTCCCACTCGTTTTTGGCATTGGTCAACCATACATTACGCCGGAGCGTTCCCAGGGCTAGAGTCCCAAGCAGCTAGTTAGAGCCCGACTAGCTTACAAGGGCCTGGGTATACTAGTTTTGATCTTCACCAACCAGATGGTCCGTCAATCACTAGACTAGTTCCAGCTCGGAACATTACTGAATCCTTCTCGTGGGGGGTATACCGAGGCTACCGAAATCTCAGGGTTCACCCAACTGCCCTGGCAGAAATGCCACCCGCCCAGGGCTCTTCCGTTCAGATTGCTCAGTATGTTTAGAAGCAAACGAAGATGCGGAGCATGTCTTCTGTAACTGTTCGCGATATGAAATGGAACGAGAAGAACTCAAGCGTTACTTTCAGACTAGGCTGACCCCTGAGTCAATGATGACAGCTATGCTAGCGTCGAAGGATGGCTAGTGCGCAGTAAACAACTACGTAAGAACCATTCTCAAGAAGATTAGAAATGATGAAGAGAATAGAAGGGAAGGACAAGGCGAAACAGCTGAGTAAAACTGTTGCTAGACGAAGGCCACTAGGTAATAGTTACGAAACGCTCCTCGGACTGATGCAGAGGAACATAGGTAACTGAGTTGAGCCCAGACTCCCTCACCGGATGCAGAGGAACGTAGATGTCGGGGTTAAGTTTGTTCAGAGGATGGCTGTCCATGCTACTCGAAGTAGACGACCAGACGATGCGGCAGAAAGCAGACGACTAAACGAAGCAGAAGGAACAAGACGGCAGGACGATGCAGAATGAAGAAGACGAGTTTGATCCTGAATCCCTAATCACCTTAGTGGACGGTGAATGTACGGAAATGTCAAACTTCAAAGGAGAAGCCAAAAAAGGCTAGTAAATGGGCCCCACGGAAGTATTCTTCAATGATAGTACCTGTGGGGATCGGGTGTCGGAGGGCCACTTGTGCAGAGCTTGCTCTGCCTACGCCACATGAAAAAAAACACACACACACATATATTCTGACAGAATATATATATTATAATATATATATATATATATATATATATATATATATATATATATATATAAATTTCTGCCTAAACTGTACATATTTATTTATTTATTCACAAGAAAAATTTTTACAAGGCATGTGAATCATGCCTGAAAATCCTGCAGAGGTGAACAAAGTTACCTGTTAGCAGGCCTGGTTTCAACAAAAATATATATGAAACTTAAAATTAGAACTTAACCTATTTCAAACTATTTATGTACATAATTGTAACTGTCGCTGAACAATTTTACTTGTTGTTTATAACAACAAACTACCATTTTTTTTTATTTTCTTATTTATTACTATTCTTATTATTAATATATAAAAATATTTTTTCAACAAATAGATTTAATCCATTCTATAATTTTTCTCTTTTGAGAGAATTTTTCTATGTTGAATACTTGATACAGTTGATTAGGAAGATCATTATAAATATTTATTGCTTTCATATAGCTATTTTTATTGCTAATTCTCTTATTAGTCTTAGGTATAATGATACTTCTATTTCTAGTAATACTATCTGATGCTAGGTATTTTTCTTTTAGATCATAATAATGCAGCTTCAAAGATTCAAGAGCAAAAAGTTGTACTAATTTAGAGGATTGTCGTGTGATGGAAACTTATTTTTATTTATGATTTTTAAAATTTTATTTTGTAGCTTTTGAACTTGGTCTCGACTATTTCTATATGCTCCTAAGCAATGATACCATAGCTAATGATACTATGGAAAAAAGCATAATAGATCATTCTGAGAGTTTCTGTAGGCATGGTTTTTGAAATTTTGTAAAAAATATATACTAGGTATTTTGTTTTCCCGATTATATGTTTCATGTGATTTTACCACCTTAGGTTGCTATGAAAAACAATTCCTAGATATTTAAAATGTTCTACCCTAGTTACATTCTTGTCGAGAATTTTGATGTTTACTTGAGCTGGTACACTTCCGATACTGCTCCCAAAAGTCATACAAACAGTCTTTCCTACATTTAATGACATCTTATTTAATACCAGCCACTCCGATATCACACTTAGAAAATTGTTCATGGTATCTTGGGCTCTATCCAATTTTTACCAGTGGCTATAATAGCAGTATCATCTGCATACGAAATTATAGCCTGGGGGGGGGGGGGGGGGGGGTCTCCCTCAAGACATCATTTATGTACAGGATAAAAAGTAGACTACTTAGTATCTGTCACTCAAATAGCTGGAAAGGAGATTCAACGCTTGGTCCCTAATTCCAATGCAATACAGTTTTGCCAGTAGTATGCTATAGTCAACAGTATCGGAAGCTTTCGCCAGGTCAAGGAAAGTTATAATCGTAGGCTTACTCTTATCAACATTATTATATAGTGCATTAGTTATGTACTTTAGAGCATCTTTCCTATCAATCTTCCTCATGAAACCAAATTATTGCTTTGAGATTATATTGCTCTGTTCTACATAATCATGAATTCTATTATATATAATTCGCTCGAAAATCTTTGCAACATTGGATATGAGAGAGATGGGTCGATAATTCGTGATTTTATGTTTCTCTCCTGATTTATAGACTGGCACTACTTCGACCCTTTTTAAAGAATCTGGCCATATCGATTTCTCAATACACTTATTGAAGATATAGATTAGAGGACCTGCAATAGGTTTACATAGCAGTTTCAAGGTCTTTGCATTTATTTTATCAACTCCACCATTTTTCAATTTCAGTGCATTGATTGTACTTATTATTTCTGCTGTACTTGTTGGCTTTAACAAAATAAAGATATGATTCAAAACAGGCAGCATAAGTCCAGTACTTACTGGTTTAACGATATTAGCACTTAGATTTCTACCTATATCACAAAAGAAAGTATTCATATTCTGCGCTATCAGGAATTTATCAGTATTTTTTTGATTATTTATTTTTATGTAGTTTATGGCATCATTGCATTTTTTAACTTCATATTTCATATTTCATCCCGATATTTATTATTTCTCAAAGTTTTTTTGGGTTATTAGAAATATTTTGAATTAGATTTCATTCATGTTTTATTTTAGCGTCGGTAATCATCTTATCTAAAATTTTTGCATAAGTTTTATATTGTGTTTTTAGTTGATCGTTCTGCACACCTAGTTGCCATAAATTATATAAAAACTCTTTAGTTTCACACGATCTTACTATTGCATCAGTTATCCAGTTTTTTCTACCAGTGTTTTTTGGCATTTTTCTTTGTTTTTGTCAATTTTACGCATAGCTTGATCTCGTTTAACAATTTTTCTACAGCCAAATTTGGATCATCCATCAAAATAATTTCATTCCAGTTTCTAGCAATTGCATAATTTGTTAATTTATTGTAATTTAAGAAAACATATGGTTTTTTAGTTACTTCCTTCAGCTTATTTACAGCAATTATGATCGGGTAATGGTCCGTTATATTATGTCTAATCTTATATGTGGCTGTGTTAATGTTATGAGACTTAATGGAAATATTGTAATATTGTCAATACATGATCCCTTGGCTCTACCAATAGGTAACTTTGTAATACCTGCAAAACCAGGAATATATCCCTTATCAAGAAAATTGCATAAGAAATCATGACTATAGTGATTACAATCTAGCAAGTCAATATTAAAATCACCTATGACAGTGATATTTTACATTTCTCTTTTTAGTTAAGTACGTATTAAGGTCTAGTATAAACTCAGTCTTTGGTATCACATGTGATCTGTACATAGCCGATATTTCAAGACTACTTTTATCGTTTAAGGTTATCCTAGTATTTATTATTTTAATTCTACCTGCTTCAACAACTTCGGTATGTTGGACTAGATTGTTATTGACAAATACAATGACGCCATCATTCCTATTTATCCTACACTGTCGTTATAGTAAATTATATAATCATAATCTGAGCCATTCAGTTGGTATAAATTATAATTAACTTGCTCAAAAACTTCGGAACATATCACAATCGCTGGTTTGATAGCTCAACTCTCTATTAAAATTTTTAGTTTATCAAAATTTGCATTTATACTTCGAATATTTACATGCAGGATAGTATCCTTTTTGTTGTTTATAACTTTATTGAAATTTTCAATATTACTGCATGTCCTTTCTTTATGCATTGATTCATTTTAAAACTTATCTAAATTATCAAAAGTCCATGTTACCTATTTTTTGATCTTGCTTTTATCGCTTTTGTTGACTGGTATTGATGCAGTGGAGTGCAGCTTCGGTTGGTTTGATAGTACTTGTTGATCACGTCTTGTATGTGGTCTTGAGTTATGTTGAGGTTCTTTTTTTAATTTATTGCGTGTAGTATTATTTTCATGTTGCTGAATTTTCTTATCCGCAGCATTATTAACATCTACAGGTACTTCGAGCCTGTTTGCTGATTCCATGTTGCGATAGATTGATTCAGTTGCCGGTAAGGTGGGTTTGATGGGATAATCGACGGAGTCGATATATCTTTCAATTTTTTTTTTTTTTTGAAGATGCTGCACTGGCTGGAGTCATAGGTGAAATGTTTTGTGTTTAGCTTTGATTTATATCTCGTATTACTATAGTGACAGTTTATGCACTTTGCACTGTCCTTATCACAATCACTCGTTTTATGGGTTTAAGAACATTTTAAACACAAGGTATCATTTCTGCATTTCTAAGCATTGTGTCCGAATCTCCCGCACTTGAAGCATGGGCAGATGTTTACTAAGTCATAGACTTTACAATCTTGATACCCAACGAAAATTTTGTAGCTATTTTCTCTTATGTGCTTGTAGATCTCAGCTGGGACTTCCGTCAAAACAGTGCTTATGTTGTTGTGCTTGTTCTTGTAAATATGCTGGACTTCTACGTTCTTTTCAAAGTTACTGCAATTTCTTTCATTAATGTCCTTCTCGATTTCTTTGGTTTGCATGTTCATATAATTGTCGATACCTACTATTTTGATCTTCGGATTATTTAATTCATTCTTTGTTATGTTACTGTTCGTGTTATGTAAGAGTGGGAGGGGGAATCTTGAATTTCGTGCCTTTGCGCTTTTGTACTTGCGATTGCAAAAGCCACTTTGCGCTTTTGTACTTGCGATTGCAAAAGCCACTTTGCGCTTTTGTACTTGCGATTGCAAAAGCCTCTTTGTAAATTGCCTGCGAATAGAGTCGTCATCATCGTCCTTTTCAAGACGATCGACACTATTTATTGTATCACCGTGTGTTGCGTAGTGTGTATGCATTTTGCGTGCGGTGTGCGGATTGTATGAATTCTTCGAGTGTTGGGATTTCGGCCACGTGCGAGCTTCCTCGCCGTGTCGATCTCCACCCGGCGATTGCTAACTACGCGGCAGGGCTGAAAAGTCCTGCCCGTGGTCCAGGATTGGTTCCCTCGAGACGTCGATGCGTTCTGCGACCGAGGAAGGTGCATCCCACCAACGTGCGGCCAGGGCTTTACGTCGCAGCGTCCACGTCTCGTTCTGCGAATAAGGTAGGAGAGCTTTCCAACGTGCGAAAGGTACCCCGCGGCGATAGGATTAAGTTACTTCCGTTTCTTTCTCTGTTGTTGTCTATAGTAGAGTCTCTCTTTTTTTTGTATAAGCGTACATTATAATTGCGTTTCTCTCTTTTTATTTAGTCTATCCTAGAGTCACTTTTCTTTGTATAATTTCCTTATTTCTAAAATAAAGCTATAGGCTTGTCCCGGCTTTTCTCTCTACTCCGTGAGAGTTTTTACGCCGAGGCAAGTCGTCTTTTTTCTCCCGCGAAATTCATTGTGTTTTGCGTTGATTTATTCACCCAAACTTCCCTCACTCATTCTACCATTTTAATTTAATATATACATAATTTGAACTCATTAGCTTTTGTTCAGTCACATTCGTCATCTAGTTTTTTTTCAGTACTGTCTCCGTTAATTCATCACTGTTATCATTCAGGCAGCTTATAATAACTTCATCATTTTTGTTAACGTATATGTTTTTTATTTGAATGGTTTTTTCGGCTGTGAGACATTCAATTACCGATTTCATGACATCGGTGTTGCTGTTATTCCTTTTCTGGACAGATATTTTAAAAACTATTTTCTGAGTTGCTTTGAGTACTTAATAGTATCTGAGTGCGTGCATAGCTTAACGTCAGTCCCACTCTTGATATTTTGCAATTTTTCTTACGAAGAAGTAACCTTTTCAACATCATATTTTCAGTTCTTAAAAGTTCAATATCACTCAATACTCTTGTAAGTCTTGAGTTTTGTTACTACTTTCAGCAAATAGGTCATTTCTCACATCTTCAGATTTTTTAAGCTTAATTTGCGCTATTAAAAGTGAGGCAGATTCGCTTAAAACTTCCTCCTCAATTTTTGAGGTTACGTTTTGATAGCTATGTTTGGAGCAAACTATGAGATTATTGCCAATGAATTTATAGTTTTCTTTTTTTTTGCTTGAGGCAACTATGGTGATAAGTCTCATCACAAATAACGCACACTGCTGTTGTTGCTATTTATGCTTACAACATGCAAAATTACTGCGACACCTATCCGGAAGCTTGTTCTGTCCCGGCGCCATCTTGGCATGTGAGGAATTGTACTAATTTTGGCACAGAAAAGTTATCAAAATTTTTGATAAAAAGAAAAAAAATTTTAATTTTTCAAAACTCCCGCTCTAGCAGATTTTTTAATAACGCGCCAAAAACACCATGGCTAATCAGTCAGAGGTGCCAACGTTTGTCCAATGTCACTGGTGTTGCACCCAAATGGCGAATATTGGAATCAGACGCGCAGCAACGGTGACGACTGATCTCGCGCTCTTTAGAGAGAGATAGAGCTATTTGTATCTAACCTCTAAAAATCTCTGTAGAAGACCTCCATTCGGTTGAATTTGGGCTGATGTTCCTAAAAACCAGATTTTTCTTTTCCTCTTTAGCGATGTTGAGAGCCGATGCTATGTCCTCATGATGAAATAGCTATGAAGATGTTCGCCAGTAGCAATTGTATAGTGGTTAACAGATGAAATTATGTTGTCTCCAGCTTGCGAAAAGAACTCCTCTAGGCTCATTAAAACGCGAAAAAGTCATGGTTTTCCAGCGCTAGCGTGCGAGCCAGATAGAGGATCCTTCCCGCTGTGAAAAATCACTCATTTGAGTGAGAAAACACATTAAAATAATGTTAAATAAGCAGAGCGACTTAATGATGCTGCTAGACTTACCAAGCGTGACGTCACGTATGTGTGTACTCTATGTTGTACCTGACTCCTAAAAAAAAATTTCAGCTCGATTCCTTTATTTGGCTTCGAGTTCTAGCTGGTCAAAGTTAAGATTTTAAGCAATTTTTGCATTGTTTGCCTATTTTCAATGATTTGTAGCTTATAAGGAATACATTTTTAACTAAAACTATCCAGATATTTATTTTGTGAAAGTTTCTGAATTTTTTAATAAAAATACTTTTAAAGCCCCATATGCATGTTAAGGCCTTATTAGCATTTAAAACCTTAAAATATGAAAATCTGAATGTTTGATCCGGACTTCGACAACCTCAATACAGTAAAAAGATACCTTTTTATAGTAAAAAAGTAGCTGTAATGTTTTAGAATGGGACTAACCTTCTACTAGAAGTTATGTAGAAAACAAATATGATATTATGGCTAATAAGTGGTTTTACACATGTTGGTATCGGTAGTCATGAAATTCGGGACTGAACAGCTGAGAGAGTTACATCTCTATCTCCTCTCCTCCCGCCGCCCGGCGGGGACGAGACATATCCCGCAATATCCGAATGTAAATACCGGCGATCGACCACTAATTCTGTAAGTGTATTCTTAATTACTCGCTATTGCTTTTAATACCGTGATTTAATGTACATAATATTAATATGAAATAAACAGTTTCCTGATGAGGGTGGCATTGCGCACCGAAACGTCGAAGAAAGAATAAAGAAAAACTGATTTTTTCTCTCCTTCCTTACGTACAAATTGCCTCAGGAAGATCGATAGAGCCAAGATCATTCTATTTTGAAAGGGTCAGTATATTTAAAAAAATTTAGATTATCGGTTTAAATTTTTAAGTAGTATTTAAAAAAAAGTTGTAATATGCAAGGCTAAGTAAAAGTTAACTTAAAAAGATTATAAAAATGTTTCCTAATATTTTATCGATATATTTCATTCTAACTTAATCAAAATGTATATCTACAAAATATTTCTAATATATTTTAAGAAAATATTAATTGAGGAAAGTATTAAAATAACACTTCAATATATAGCAACGAAATGTCTCGTGCATATTATTTATTTTACGCACTAGGTAAAAAATTGTATTTCGCATACAGAATACGAGCCCGAAAAATCACGTTTCGCGCAAGGAGTGTTAAAAAAATATTTTGTGATATTTAATGCTATATTTATTGAGCCTGTCAATTTGAGAAACTTTGTTTTACTGTCCTATTGTCCTAAAATTATTACGTATAAACGTAAAATAAACGATTTTTTTCCCAAAATAAACAATAATACGAATTCTCCCCCTACTGAAAAAAATCGCGGAATTAGTCGTGCGATTATTGGCGTGATTAACCGCGGGATTAATCACGTTAATTTATCGAACTTTTTTTGACGCGATTAGTCGCACGATTAATTGCGTGACGAATCGCACGATTCATCTAAAATGAATTATTTAGTAAAACAAAATTGTTTGAAATGCAAAATTATTGCCCCGCTTGAAAATTTTGCATTTTAAACAATTTTATGTTATTAATAAATGTATTTTGATGCATCGCGCAATCGTGCGACTAATCGCGTCGTAAAAAGTTCGATAAATTAACACGATTAATCGCGCGATTATTATCAGACGGTATATATCAGATAATTTACTTCAATCAACTTTTTTAATAACTTTATTAGAAAAAAATCATATCTGTAAAATAAAAAATGTATTTTTATACACGTAAACGCGTTAACAAAATGTAAAAACCGCTGCTAACAGAATTAACAGTATGCTTTCTCAAAGATTATGAAATGTATAGATAATCGTTAATTATAAAAAATCAAAACAAGTCAGTCATTTAAGTCCAAAATTTAATCAGTTTTAAGTTAAGACATAGCAAATGGCATGCAAAATTTTAGCTTATTATATCAATTCGTTCTAGAGTTTTAATGAGGACAAAAATTAGTAAACAGATACGTACATATATGCACATGTACGTAAATACATTTTTTTTAAACGTATTTTTCCGACTCAGGAACCTCAAAAATATTAAAATTTATCAAAATCTTTGATTCGATAATTTGCACTGTTACAAAGCTTTCTCTTTGAGAATACAAAACGGACTATTTTTCCATTATGCTACAGTAAAAATAAAGAAAATAAGACTTGGTGGATTAAAATCCACTAATGAGTAGAAGCTGAGATATAGGCGTCTACAAACGAACACGCACACATTGTCGCATAGCATGCTTTTTAGCTCTTTTTCGCTTTCCGACTCATCTCCACTTCGCCCGTTACACCCCTAAATGTTTATAAAATATTTAGAAATATTTCTGAGAAAATGTATTATAATCTCATAATTTAATATTTCTAAAAATTGTTTTATGAATATTGTAAAAAAATGCTGAGTAATACGACTTGGAAAGATTATAAAAATGTATCAAAACATTTTATCAATATATGTTGCTTCTGTCAACTAAAAAATGGTTTCTGCATAATATTTATAAAATATTTTAAAATCTTGAAAAGAAAATGTATCAATATCTCGTAATTTAATATTTATTTGAAATATTTTACTAGCCTTTCAAAATATGTTTAAAAAATATTATTTTTGAATGAACTGGGTAGATTCCAGTCTCAACATATCGGTAATAATCCCATCTAAAATGACATGAATTCTAAAAGCCAGATCTGCTAGAAGTCGTCTGCAAGTGTTGCGGATACATAACATAACCTTGCTTTTTTGCTTTTTTTATGGTTTGTAGGATTTGGATGTGCGACCTACTATTAATTCACGTGGATACATAATATACATGTATCACTGATACACCTTTGAATAATATTATAACAAATATAATAAGCCACAATGACAATGACCGTCCCTATAAAAAATGCGAGCTATTTGAAATAGGATGAAATTCTTCAAAGACAATTTAAAATAGGTTACGACGACTACGAGCAATTTAAAATAAAGTAACAATCGTCTAGAATGAGAAAATCCGACGAAAAACTGAAAATTCTCATTTCTCGTCATTTTTGAAGAATTTCATCCTATTTTAAATAGCTTGCAATTTTTATAGGGACGGTCATTTTTGACAATTTTTTTTTAAATTCAAGATGTCGGGCTATGCTGTTTAATGTTGCCGGAAAGAATAATGCTTGCTCGACCAGGTAATAAATTACCCGGAGCGCAATAAAGGCTATTTTTTGGTAACTATTTGGAATCGTAGCTTATTATATTTGTTATAATATTATTCAAAGGTGTATGAATGATACATGTATATTATATATATATGAAGCGACTAGAAGAATACAGGGTTGTTTCTGTTATCTGCTATGCTATACAGCAGAATAGTAGATACACCACACACAGTTCTCACATTCTCAGTCAATGTTAAAAATGATTATTGTTAATTAAGTGTTCATTATAAAAAAGTGTCATCTATATCCCCAAAGTTACCAATAATGAGGTCTGAAAAGTGAATTGCACAGATATTTTCATCTCATTAGTACGCGAGCCAGTTACTGTCAACGTTCAAATCTGTCATTACCATGCTAAATCGATGATACTGAAGTTCAATGTCTGTTTTTCCGCGTAGAGACTTGTTAAATTATTTAAAAACAAACTGCCATGTCAATTCTTACTTAACCGTCTTAGTTCGGCTTTCGATCTTGAACCCTATGGTTTTGGCGTTAAAATATACAGATAGGTCTATACATGAAAATTAAATTCATATCAGCTTGAATTAATTTAACTCAATATATTGTTTCAACATACAAATACAAATTAAAATGCAAAAGTTCAGCCATCTAGGTATGATAGTTTTTAAATGAGAGCAAAAAGAAAATTCTAAAACAGGTAATCATATAATCATTGAGAATTTGGTTTTGCTCTCAATTAAAAAATATCATACCTAGAGAGCTGAAATTTCACATGGTTATTTCTTTCAACATGTCAAAACAATATACCGAGTTCTCTATATCTCAAGTAATGTAGTTCATATTCTCATAGTAATACCTATCTGCAAAGCTGTAGAGTTCATCGTCGAACAACTATATCAAAGACATAAGTAAAAACTTTTACACTTGTCTATTTTTACATAATATATTGAGTATCCACGTCAAAAATTTTACATGTTTCATTAGTTCAACTTGCCGGCTTCTTTCTTCGGCGGATTGTCGTTTGTCAGGATGGTCCGCTGGTTCATTATAGGCGTCGGCACTTTCAAGAGCCAACACAGAACCTGTAACACACGCGACACAAACGCGCACACTCAAACAATGGAGAACACGTTATCTCTTTCTCACGTCGACGAGCTCCGTTGACAATCGGAAGAGAACTGGCGCACTTCCCGCTCATTCTCGTGCTCACTCTTTCCTCGAGCCCGTCGGGCCCGCGCTTCTAGCTGGCGCCTGATTCGTTCGCAGTCCGCGCATCATATCCACGAAAGAGTACGACAAAGGGGTGGGAGTTGGATGAAATAAGGTTGAAAAGACTTTAATTAGAAAAGAGAATAATATATGTATTTGTGCATAATGTACAGAAGATTGCAAACTGATATTCTATTTGGAGAGAGGGATAATCCCCCAGATAACCTTTCGAGAGCGCTGTTCTCGTTGCATACTAAGTATCCGGACGATTGTTCGGTAGATGAGATCAGCAGTTCATTCTATCGGCGTGGTTGATACATCAGAGTGCGAATGACTCCGTCAGCGCAGCGGAGCTCTTTATATGCCCGGGGCTACCCCTCTCTCCAATGCTTTATACACGCACGCCATCTACCTGTCCTCAGGTAGATCATTACAGAGTCGACGCTAGCGCCACATGGTCGGTAACTTGCCGATATCGGCAAGTTATCCGTTCCTGCTTTCTTACCTACCAGGTAGGGCCGCCGTCTCAAGTTGGGCCTTTATCGCATCGATCGAGATTCCGTGTATCGACGCGGCTGCAACGTTTGCAAAGTCGCACGTAAGGTAAGAGGAAGCCAGCGGATGACTAGCTTAAAAAAGCCGAAGAAAGATAGCTTCCTTAGGAGCTTGGCATGATATACTGTATCGAACGCTTCGCTGGAGTCAAAGAGAAAAAAGAAAAGTGACCTTCTTTTGGTTAATGCCAAGCCTGACACCATCAGTTAACTTAATTAAGCCAGACTGAGTGCTGTGGCCGGTGTGAAAACCAGTTTGCAGATCATCGAGCAGAAGTCTTGACTCGAAATATCTAGAGAGCTGTCTGTGCACCAGCCACTCCAGCGCCTTGGACAAGAAACAGAGAAGGGAAATCGTACGGTAATCCGTCAAAGATGTTGGAGAGCTGACTTTGTTAACTGCACGCACAAGCAACCTTTTTCAGGCTGAAACGACTCGTGAAGCGTGACTCGTTCGAAGACAGGTTAAAAGATGCGACAAAGTAAGGAATAGAGTACTGGCAATGCTTTGGTAATAACAACCGGTAGGATGCCATCGCTATCCTTGGACTGGAGTCGAAGTGTGATACTGCATCCGACACGTCCGATTCCGTTATCTCCCTAAAATTGCAATGTTTGGAGTATTCAGGACTTTTAAGGGTCCGCAGAAAATGGTCAACAGGAGGAACCTGCGGGTGGTTGGAAATTCCGCTGAAATAGATGTTTATATCCTCCAAGGAGAAGCAAGATAGGATGTTTTCTCTTTTGGTGGTATTTCCGAGATTCTCTAGCTCTCTCCAGATCTCATCGACATCTTTAAGGGTTGACAGTCGTGAATTATAATAATTCAGCCTAGCCTCCTAAAACTGTCTATAAGCATTGTCCCTAGCAAGTCTATAAAAATATAGATCTCAGGGTAGACGAGTTCTGCGGAACCACCTGTATAGTCTGTTCCGTTCAGTCACAAGATCACGAAGAGCCGTGGTGAACCAAGGGTAACGCTTTAGTTCAGGGGGTCACGGTACGTAATGGAGTGAGATAATTTATGACGTTCGTAAGATTAGCGTTTAGAATGGCAATGCAACCTTTAAGTGATGAGGCTGCGAAGGATGACCAGTCACATGTGCTCAGAAAGTTCTTTAGCTACTCAGCACAGATCCCTTTGTCATTTCTGTAGGAGTATGTTCTGGATTGTGGGGAGGGGGGGGGGTATCAGTTTTCTAATGCGATAGCAGGCGATATTACTATTAGAAAGAGGACAAGCCAGGTGTCAGAGTCCTGTTCATGGCGTGTCGTAAGGAACCGACAGAAAAGAGTTTTCCTCGATGAATGCCTTAATGAATTTGGCATCTTCAGACAAGGAAAGTTAGTCAATTCAGTTAGAATCTCCTACGCTGACCACCGTGGAGTAGTTGATCATGTGCGTGGATGGCTGTTTCATGGAAAAGCTCCCTCGGATAAAAGGAGAGTGTGGAGGACCATACACAACACCCACAGTAATGGGAGACATTCTCTTTGCAGATATCTCACAGAAGAGATACTCCGACTTACCCAACCAGAGGCCATCAGAGGACGATATTACGCTAGTAATGTATGAGTGATGAATGTAGAGGGCCACACCTTCACAGTTTCTGTTTCTGTCACGTCTGTATAATGTATAAATATCCAGTGAAAGGATGAATATCATCTTGTCGTCAAGCCAGGTTTCGGTTACAGCTATTACGTCGGCATTAGTGTCGGCGAACAGCCCATCTCTCTCTCTCTCTCTCTCTCTCTCTCTCTCTCTCTCTCTCTCTCTCTCTCTCTCTTTCACTGCATGCATCAAAATATAACGTTGCTCATATACT